>CABFWB010004112.1:42704-56783 GCA_902151455.1 Timema bartmani
AGTGAAGGACCTCGTGGCACTAAGACATGTAATGAAGGACCCCGTGGCACTAAGACACGGAGTGAAGGACCTCGTGGCACTGAGATATGTAGTGAAGAACCTCGTGGCACTAAGACCCGGAGTGAAGGACCCCGTGGCACTAAGACACGTGAGGAAGGATCTACCACACATTGTAAAGACTCTCGGTAACCAGTACTTGACAAATGCTCCTCTAGGAGCTGGCGAGCAGTCAACAGACCAGAGGCTGAGAGGAAAATGGATGAAGCTTTCCCAACAGCCAAATGGGGTTGTGGGGACATACAACAATAGTGGTGAGAAGAAGTGAGAGCCAATCAAGGACTATACAAGTCAGATGGCACAACATGGTGACATAAGAGAAAGAAAATAGTTCATTTAATGTCTATGTTACCTCAGTTAATATAAATTATGGTTCTGCCAAAGTTTATAATCAAGTGAAATCAAGGTCAACTGACATAGACATTTCACGAGACGTGATTTTACAAACTTTTACTCAGAACGTTAAAAGGGCTACCAAAACCAATCTATATAGTTCAGTAAAAAGTATTTTTGAAATCATAATAAATGTGAAAGTAAAACAAAAATAAAATCTTTTCACAAACTTGACTATTTGGCCACTTAAATGTGATTTTAGCAATACTAAAATTCTCAAACAAAATACATTAGTACCTACAAAAATGTTAAAACCCAGATGTTATAGCGGCCATTTTGTGACCAAAGGCCAATATTCAAAGATAAAGTTGAGAAGAAGAAAAATAAACACTGTCTAAGGAAAATTATGGCTTTTTAGCCTCTAGCAGTAAATTCTTGTTCTATGTAATTATAATGCACTATATAATGTTTTAAAAAAGTTTGTTACTATCATTTGCCTTCCAGCGTTTTATCGAAACCCAACTCTTTATTTAACGAAAATAAAACATTCTATTCACCACAAATCAGGGTATTTATTTAGTTATTATCAATTTAAATCGTGGTCCAGTCCAAATAACAATAAATGTTAATACGTCGGTAAATCAAGTTAAAAAAGAGCATCCCATAGCAAGAGCTAGGTCCGCACATGGCCATGAATTAATGTGCTCATAAGTTGGCCAACCTGTCTTGGTGAGGCTGAGGTTTCCCTTCCAGGGAGTTGACCAGACTGGAGGCGAGCTCAGCCTGACGAGCGATCGGCAACCGAGGATACCCCAGCTTTATGTAGATTATTGTGAAGTTCTGGAACAAAGTGGCGAGTAATTGGTAATATTTAGTGACGACAGTGTTCGGTATAATAGCAGAGTAGTACGCAACTTACTGTAACAAGGGAACTAGAATACTGTAGTACACAACTTACTGTAACAAGGGAACTAGAATACTGTAGTACACAACTGACTGTAACAAGGGAACTAGAATACTGTAGTATGCAACTGACTGTAACAAGGGAACTAGAATACTGTAGTATGCAACTGACCGTAACATGGGAACTAGAATACTGTAGTATGCAACTGACCGTAGCAAGGGAACTAGAATACTGTATTATGCAACTGACCGTAACATGGGAACTAGAATACTGTAGTATGCAACTTACTGTAACATGGGAACTAGAATACTGTAGTATGCAACTGACCATAACAAGGGAACTAGAACACTGTAGTATGCAACTGACCGTAGCAAGGGAACTAGAATACTGTAGTACGCAACTGACCGTAACAAGGGAACTAGAATACTGTAGTACGCAACTGACCGTAACAAGGGAACTAGAATACTGTAGTACGCAACTGACCGTAACAAGGGAACTAGAATACTGTAGTATGCAACTGACCGTAACATGGGAACTAGAATACTGTAGTATGCAACTGACCGTAACAAGGGAACTAGAATACTGTAGTACGCAACTGACCGTAACATGGGAACTAGAATACTGTAGTACGCAACTGACCGTAACGAAGGAACTAGCGGCCGGGTCCTGGTACTGCAGTAGGAGACTTTCCACCGGCAGCTGGATAAGAGGTCGGCTCTTGATTCTCTTATTGATGTGGATCAACAGCTCCATCACCTAGAGCAACATCATGCAACTTCACTACCGGCCATCCCTTGCAAGGTAGGCAACTCCACAGTCCAACCTCTTAGTCACAATAACAAGGTCACATGAATAGAAGCATTTTAAAAATATGGGAACAAATAAAGAATAAAATGCAGAGAAGAGAACAAATGTGGGAACGGTAGATCCAGGTCTAATTAACAGAATCCATCACAAATTAATCACTTGTTTTGTTCCCTTGGTGCATATAATAAACTTAGTTTGTAAATAGAGTTAACGATTATTTAACTTTTCTATCCAAACTTTCTCGAAGTTGTGTTTATTATGTGGCTGATCTCTGACCTCAACTTCCCCCCAAATAAAGAGCACACCTTCTTGCGGACTCCATCTTGTTGGCTCGACAGTTTCAGGAGCACTGGGGGCAGGAACTTGGACACAGCGCTCTGAAGCTGCTCATCGGTCTCCGCAGAGCCGATACGATAGAACACTCTTTCTAACAAAGCTGAAACAGGGGAGCTGCTGTTGTAGCGCCGATATCATGGGACTTACAGATGCTAATTACCATTCTAGGTTAGACAACCTAGAGAGTCTAATATGAGTCTAAAGAGCTATGTCTTCTAAAACCTAGCAAAATAAACAGCAAGAAAAAACAGTTATATAAAAAGAAAATACCCCCTCCCCCGAATATTTAAAAATGTTTATTTTTCTTTATCGTTGAAGATGCTGTTATATTGGTTTTAAAAAAAATTCAGTTTTACAAGATTGAAGTTTGGTAGTGAACTGGATTTGGGAGAACTAGTTAGTCATGCCAAGCCCAGTAGTCTAAAACATTAAATTCAACATTTATTTAGGGATTTTTTTTATCTATTTTGTTGCGAATGTAGGACAATGACAATGATCTGTAGCATAGCCTTCAAGAGAAAAACTACCATTTTCAAATGGAGGTTTGTTTGGTGCCTGATTTACTTCTAAACAATCACACACAATTACACTCCCAAATTACTTTAGAACATTCAGTGACGGCCAGAAAAACTGTGGATTCATGGCGAATCAAGAGTTAAACATCAGTGGTCGAATAGTCCAAAACATCTCTCACACAACAGACTGTATTGGTATCTGGAAGTTCAGGGTTTGTATCTCGAGCTGTGCACAAGGGTATTTTCCAAAATGGTTTCCCCACTTTACCTCCATGTAAATGTGGGTATATTTCTTCAAATTCTACCTAATCCCTGATCAATTTATTATAGTAAAATATGTATAGTGTGGGGAAAAAAAATTGATCAATTACTGATGAGTGAAGAAACATTTTATGTCAGGTGAGAAAATGACATAAGAATCTCTAGAGTTTTTTTTTTACTATCGTAGTCACTCGAATGTCCTTGAAATTTCCTAGATTAATTTTTTTTTTAAAAGTTTGCATCATAATTAAATGTCCCAAACTTTTTTTTTTATATANTTTTTTAAAGTTTGCATCATAATTAAATGTCCCAAACTTTTTTTTTATATATATAATGATTCATTCATGTTCTTTTGGCCCAATGACTCGCTTATAATAGGGTGTACAGTTATAGTTACTTCCATTATGAAGTATGTATTAAAAGGTATATTTAAGAAGAAAATATATTCTTATTAAAAGAGTAATTTTAACAGAAAAACGTTCACATAATTTTTAAATGAAACTTTTTACTTACTCAATTCATCTGTGGCAGTCGCCATCTTTTCCAACTTGTGTCACCTACAAATTAATGAGAAAAGATTTTCTTAGGTGTGGAAGTGTCATTTTCAGAGGGCGAGGTAAATTAATCGTTGACTTTTTTTTAACAAGTTTATCAAAAAATAATATTCAAGAGTACATTAATGACATTATGACTTCTTAAATAATATAATCACACTTTTTTTATTAATCAGGATACGTTTTAAGGCCCAAATTATCTCTAAGAAAACATTTACAAATAAAAAAATGTCCTTCCAATGAAATAATATATGCGTTGGTTAACCTGAATGCACTGTTTTTAACGCGCCAATTTTGAAAGTAAGCAAATAAGTTGATATATCGTCCTTCGTAATTTTGACTTTTGAGTACAGTGATGAACAACGTTAGTAAATATTCAATAATATTTTTTTTATAAAGGAAATTGGACCATAAAATATTCTTTTTGATCGATGACACTTTTAAATAAAATTTGAAATCCTTTCAACTGACATTTTAACATTCTTTATTTAGAAGTGGATTGATTTAAGTGATTTCCTGAAAAATATAAGTTTGTATGGACATAATAATGCCCCGGTTAATTCCACTTGTAGGTTATCGTAGACTTTGCAGTGGTAATGTTTTTATCGTTGGTAAACTGTTTAGACAAAGACGTGTAGTTTGTGAAGATCAACAGTTGAGGTTATGTTATGGTCTACATTTCTATCACTCTTCTTCTAAATGTTTAAACGCTAATAAAAACCGCCTGCCATTAAATGACACACCATCAAGAACAATCGCTTACAGTTACACCGCGAGTCAAATAAAACCTCCCCAAAATGCCTCTATCAATATCTTTGACCGGCAAGCCAAGATGTTGCAGAGAGAGAGAGCAGCGCGAGCGTCAGATGTTCACTTGTACGACTATTTAAAAGAGGAAGTAGGTTACAGACTCGCCGATAGAGTGTTTGATATCAAAAGGAAATTCCGCCTTGCCGCCAATCTGGGCTGTGGTCGCGGCTACGTCTCAAAGCATATAGTTCCGGAATCTGTCGAAGAGCTGATCATGTGCGACCTATCGCCGACTTGGTTGGAGCAGGCCCAATGCTCCGGACAAATCAGCGTCCAGAAGAAAGTCGTGGACGAGGAGAACTTGCCCTTTCAACCAGAATCTCTGGAACTAGTGATAAGCAGCTTGAGTCTGCATTGGGTCAACGACTTACCAGGGGCGTTCGCCCAGATCTTGAGGAGCCTCAAGAGTGACGGAGTATTCATGGCGGCCGTGTTTGGCGGGGACACGTTGTTTGAGCTGCGCTCCTCCCTGCAACTCGCCGAGCTGGAGCGGTGCGGGGGTATCGCTCCCCATATCTCCCCCTTCACCGAGATACGAGACATTGGCAGCCTGTTGACCCGCGCGGGGTTCACGATGCTCACAGTGGACACGGACGAGATAGTGGTCGACTATCCGAGCATGTTTGAGCTGATGTGGGACGTGAAGGGGATGGGTGAGAACAACGCCGCGCGCAACAGGAAACTTCATCTTGGCCGCGACACCATGTTTGCGGCTGCTGCCATCTACGACCATCTCTACGGGAGGGAGAAAGAAGGTAGACGAGGGGTCCCCGCCACGTTCCAGATAATCTACATGTTGGGTTGGAAGCCGGACTCCTCCCAGCCGAAACCTCTGTCGAGGGGGTCGGGCGAAGTGTCGCTCAAGGACCTGTACAGACTGGACGAGGTTATCCAGGAGACCAAGAAGATGCCTCTCGATGATCCGGACAAGAAGGAATAGAAACGGTTACCGTGTAAATAGGAATAGAAACAGTTCATATCCATATCAGTTACCGTGTAAATAGTAGACGAGGGAATGTCTTTAACGGGCCTACAACAAAACTACAAAATGTTATTCTGTTATTATTACTTATTATATTAATTGTATAATATCTAGAAATTTAGAAAATATTCTAATAGTTGAGTAAGGAACAAATAAAATATATTCAAGAAAATAAGACCTATTTGTCTGTTCATTTATTTAAAACAACTTTTTTTCACTATTACAAGTACAGTATCACATTCTCTTTAAAAAAATATCTCTATACTACGCTGGATTACATTTGACATTGTATCAATTATCAACCTGTAATTATAATGTTATCATTCTGTTGGATTCTCATCTTTCTTGTCTATATATTTAAATCTTATTTTCTTTAAGGCGGCTCCTAGACGATCATTAATATTGCACACTAGTATTGATTGTGCAATATATTGTCAACACTGTTTGAAATATGTTGCGCAGTGGGGAAATATCGGTCAGTCTGTTGGTACTATTGCGCACATTTTAAGGAGGAAGCACTCCAGCCTCAAAAAATGAGAGTGTCAAATTTAATAAAACCAAGGAGAGGGCATTTAATGTTCAATGCGTTGAATTGTACAATTCTTTCAAAGAACTATTTGTTCACCCTCCTCCTCCTATTCTATTTGTCTTTTACAAAAAGCCATAGCAATGGCTACACAAGCCACGGCCGTATCACTTAACATTTTGACTTTTGAGTTATTGAATTGTCTTGAGAGTTAAAATATTACAGAATATTATTGATCGTCTAGGGGCGGCTTAGTATATCTTATCTAGAAAGCTTACACCCCCACAAAAACCTGTATTATCAAGACTGTCCAATCATTTAGTATTGTAACATGTATAATATTTATTTTATATTTTTTTGTATGCCATAAACTTAGAGAAACAATTTCCTTAGTAAAACTAGACTCTGGTCAATATAGAACTATATTTTGTGGTTAAAAATGAATTGATATATTTCCGTGCGATTACATGGAATAAAAATAGCTTCCAAAGCGATGTTTCCCAAGCTGTGAGGTGTGTACCCCCACGGGGTATACATAAAATATGTTTTGATATGAGCAAGTCTGATAAATAGTGAAACGCAGATTTCGACTTAACGTATGTTTTAGACTTTTATAATCCTGTCTTTCCTTCTGTCACTTGGTTTAGCTTACAACTAAAGCTTTGTCAATATTTGTAGCGGCTGTTTATGTTTTACAAGATGGTAGGTATTATGAAGGGAGGGCTGTAAGAGGCACAATGGTTAGGTTATAACCTCGAGATGGGCAGGTACCTGACTGGGGTATCTTGAGAACCATTGCTCTGAAGGCAAAATATTGTCCAGGGAAGATGGAACTACTAGTTCCAGAACTAGAGCTTGGTTAGTGTATACTAGTGTCAGAACTAGAGCTTGGTTAGTGTATACTAGTGTCAGAACTAGAGCTTGGTTAGTGTATACTAGTGTCAGAACTAGAGCTTGGTTAGTGTATACTAGTGTCAGAACTAGAGCTTGGTTAGTGTATACTAGTGTCAGTGAATTGTCTTGTCCTTGGTCATGTGCTTGCTTAGCTCACATTTCCTGATTTATTTGTACATTTTAATAAATTTGATTTTAAATGTTTTATTGCACACAAGATCTGGAAACTGTTTTAATGAGAAGAACTCACCTTTTTTATTGGTTAACACGTCTGCATCGTAATATCCTCACATGTCTGCATCGTAATATCCTCACATGTCTGCATCGTAATATCCTCACATGTCTACATCGTAATATCCTCACATGTCTGCATCGTAATATCCTCACATGTCTGCATCGTAATATCCTCACATGTCTGCATCGTAATATCCTCACATGTCTACATCGTAATATCCTCACATGTCTGCATCGTAATATCCTCACATGTCTGCATCGTAATATCCTCACATGTCTGCATCGTAATATCCTCACATGTCTACATCGTAATATCCTCACATGTCTGCATCGTAATATCCTCACATGTCTGCATCGTAATATCCTCACATGTCTGCATCGTAATATCCTCACATGTCTACATCGTAATATCCTCACATGTCTGCATCGTAATATCCTCACATGTCTGCATCGTAATATCCTCACATGTCTGCATCGTAATATCCTCACATGTCTACATCGTAATATCCTCACATGTCTGCATCGTAATATCCTCACATGTCTGCATCGTAATATCCTCACATGTCTGCATCGTAATATCCTCACATGTCTACATCGTAATATCCTCACATGTCTACATCGTAATATCCTCACATGTCTGCATCGTAATATCCTCACATGTCTGCATCGTAATATCCTCACATGTCTGCATCGTAATATCCTCACATGTCTACATCGTAATATCCTCACATGTCTACATCATAATATCCTCACATGTCTGCATCGTAATATCCTCACATGTCTGCATCGTAATATCCTCACATGTCTGCATCGTAATATCCTCACATGTTGCTGGCAAAGTTAAAATGTTACAGAGAAAATCCACACTCAGTGTATAAAGATTACATTCAATAAATAAACACAAATCATGTTTATTTGAAATATTTTATTAATTAATTTATCAGTGTAAATGAATAAATATTACAAAATTCTCATTTTATGTTCTTTGTAAATGTAATAAATGAAGTGTACATGATACAATTGCGCTGTAAAGATGACTAGAGATAGACTAGATCTGTAAAATCTTACGCAACATAAAGAATGCTATCAAATGTTTGTCTACACCCCAAGAAGTTGAGGATCCTCACTTTGTCATCCAAGGACACTTATTACTTCTGGCCGAAACAGTTTTTGAACCACTTTTACTCCCTGGGCTCGAACTTTTGCCGTTGTTAGTTTTAATCTTCTGATCAATATTCATTATATTCTCGCCGGCACTAGTCCCGGGTTTACGACCACGGACACAATTCCCAGTGTTTCGGGAGTTCACCACAGCCCCACAAGAGCAAAGCGGGGTTCTGTCACCCCGTGGGGGGCACACACATTTCTTACCAGCCCCAGAACGCAGATTTGCGCTTATCTTGGATTGGTTGCTTCTCGCGCTGGTCGACTTTGAGTCACCCTGGGACTCTTTCTTTCCACCCTCCAAACACTTGCAAGCCCTCCCGAGATTCTTGCGCCGTTGAGAGCATTCGCATACGACCCCGACGTCTGGCGACGGCACCGGTCGGGGTCCTGGTGACGCCGGTGGTTGGTCCTCTGCGTGAAGCGCCAGATCCTCTTCTCGCAAACTGCAAGTGCTCCGTGTGCCCGCCGAGCTAGGCAATGATCTCACCTCGTCTTCCTCACCCTCCTCTGCCTCGTGAGGCAGGTCCCAGTAGGGGTTCACCCATCGGAATATGCCTCCGTCTGCGCTCACCGACACGATGTACCGGTTGTCTGGGGAGAAGGTGACTGCGGTGATTATACCAGCGTGGCCCAGCCCCACATGGGTGGCCACCCCTTCCATGTACTTCCACAGCTGTAACAGATAAAGATACAGCTCTATGACACCTATGAATGAAGAATGAAGATCACACACCAAGCTCTGATGATGAGAGAATATTAGTGCTACTCCTTCAATTTATACTACTCCTACAGTCGCAACCTTTCCTTTATATGACCTTCACTGAGATAACTTGCAGAGTTGGGAGTGTAGTGAGAGGGTAGTGAGAGGGTAGTGAAAGGCCTGGTTTCACTGTACCTTGATAACCTGGTCGTTACCACCAGTGACTATAAGGTCCCCCTTGGAGTTCACGTCCAAAGCGTTCAGTCCGGACGCGGTGGAGCCCTCCAGTTCCCGAACCAAGGACCCGTCATACACCTCCCAGTAGCCGATCCTCCTGTCTGTACCCGCAGTGACCACCTGGACGCCCGTCGGGCAGTATCGGGCGCACATGAACTGGGTGTTGGCGAACAGTATCTGCTGTCTGACCAGTCGCCTGCCACAAATACCACAACTAATGTACGGGTTCAAATCCTGGTGTGTTCACTCGAGGAGGAGAGAGTGTGGTTATTACTCAGAGCGCGAGTCAAAAGATGTCACTCATTCCACACTTCGTTGACACAGAGACGGGAAGTGTGGTCGTGTACAGTCAACAACAAAACTAGTTTTAAAAATTTTTAGGTCTGTATATTTTTGAAACTATTACATTTTTACTCTTTCCTTTGTACCTATTTCCTGTTCCTTCTTTATATATTTTCATCAACTGTCCATTTCCTGTGTTTGTCCTTCATATTATTTGTTCCTATATTCTTGTCATTCTTTATTAATCTCCTGTTTATTCTTTTAGAAAGTTGTGTTGGGCGCTACTACACTCCCTACTGATGGGTTTCTTTGGAATGGGCGATAACGATACATTTTATTTACAAGGTAGCCATTATTTCTTTTTCCAGTGTCAGCAGTGTAAAGGTTCTTCTTTTCACTGTGAAAGTCATATTTTGTTTGTTTCTATGACCCTTTCCTCCATTTATAACAAAAAGTATCTCACCAAGTGAAAAGAGGTTTTCCTTAAAGAGACATATTTCTACTCTTTGGATATTTTCGCAGATCCTCCGAACATTAAATTAATAGTACTAAATTTGACAATAAACTTACACTAGTTAACTGTAAGTTAAAAGCCAGTTATAAGCGTATGGCAGGACAGTTGTACTCACACAATGTCCCAGATGATACACGTGCCATCCATGCTTGCACTGACCACACTCGTGTCTGTCCGACACATGTGGATACTCGATACCGGACTCTTGTGTTCCTTCAGGACTCCTTTCAGACTCTGGATGTTTGGGGATATATCCCACACTCGCACCTGGAAACACATTTGGTACACCTGATTAGACCCGGGGTCGGTTGATAACCAATCGCACGAGGGGGATTCTTACAGTGGTTTGTCATTTACCCACCAGGTAGCAATACCGGTGCACTCCTTAAGGAAGTCATTCAGGACACCCTCTCACTCTGTACCAACTACGACTGACTATATCCTCCACCGTGGTGGTAGCACTGTGGATAGAACCATTTGGCAACTGTTGACTAATTAGTTGGTCCAAAGGTATAAGGCGTCACTCTTGCAAAGGACTGGACTGCCGATGATGGGGAGTTTGGGGTTTGAATCCCGGTCAGGCTAGTTAGTGATTGTCCACTCTATCTCCCCACAAACGCGGCAACACTTCTTCTATATTCAACCTTCCTCATCCCTAGCACATTAGCGCAATAAGTGCGTATGCGTACAACCCTAAGGCAGTGATGTCTCTCTCTTTCTCTCCAACCACACACACAATAATGTAGTGGTACCTGCCCCTCTCCTCCGCCGCTGACTATGGTGTCCCCCCGACTGTTGATAGCAATGGCCGACACACCCCGATAGTGAGCGTTGTGGATGGCGAAGATGAGTCGCCCGGTCTGTGGAGTGAACGAACGAATCACACCATCATTCCAGCCTGTAAACAACATGGCTGCTATCACAATCACATCATTCCAACCTGTAACAACATAGCTGATATCACAATCACATCATAACAACCTGTAACAACATAGCTGCTATCACAATCACATCATAGCAACCTGTAACAACATGGCTGCTATCACAATCACATCATAGCAACCTGTAACAACATGGCTGCTATCACAATCATATCATAGCAACCCGTAACAACATGGCTGCTATCACAATCACATCATTCAAACCTGTAACAACATAGCTGCTATAACAATCATATCATAGCAACCTGTAACAACATAGCTGCTATCACAATCACATAATTCCAACCTGTAACAACATGGCTGCTATCACATTTGCATAGTTCCAACCTGTAACAACATAGCTGCTATCACAATCACATCATACCAACCTGTAACAACATGGCTGCTATCACAATCACATAATTCCAACCTGTAACAACATGGCTGCTATCACAATTGCATAGTTCCAACTTGCAATATCATAAAATGTCACAAATTTATATTTGGATTTTTCCCAGAAAAAAGTTTTATTTTTTTCATTTTTTGGCCTAAAAGGTGCCTGAACGCTGCTCCTGTGCACCCTGGCATAAAAAAAAAGCTGTGCCTGAGGTATGGATTATAATGTACTGGCTTGGAAATGATATAAAACTGTATTAAATCAAGAAGATGACGTTTTCCTCTGCATTAGAGAATGTGGGAGGTATATACAAACACAGGCAACACAATGTTGGGGTTATGGGTAATGTTCACTTAATGTGTGGTCAGGATTTACCAAACATAATGTAACGTAACGTAACAATTATAGTAAAACACAGACAATGAACATAAACCGTCAACTTGACAGAAACCCAGGCATTTAGCGCCGATCAGGCCGCAAGTCCTTGCAACAGAAGTTACTGGATATACAAAATAAAGTGTAACACGAGGCTACGACAGTTTAAAGTTCACAAGACGCTGGTAAACTATACCGAAGATGTCGTCTGAATTCTACCAACAAACAAATGAAGTAGCTACCAAATAGCCATGTTGATGTTGCTTGCAACATGATTGGCTGCCAGGAACCCACGGTGTCCTTCACTTGACATAGCGTGTCTTTAACTGCATTGTGAACGTTTCCATTTAAAAACAAGAGGAGAACTTTTACGTTAAGTTGATTGTGATCCCGGCATTAGTGTCTGTGTGGAGGAGAGGCGAAGGGGGGAAGTTGTTCTCAATAAGCTGCTCAAATACGACTCTCTTAGTTCAGTAAAAGAAACACTGCTCAGTTCTATTCATTAAATTGAAAACAAATGTTGGGAGTAATACAAAA
Source organism: Timema bartmani (assembly GCA_902151455.1). NCBI lineage: Eukaryota > Metazoa > Arthropoda > Insecta > Phasmatodea > Timematidae > Timema > Timema bartmani. Next base: position 55,047 of record CABFWB010004112.1, read on the forward strand.
TGACCAAGATAATTCTTTTATATATTATTTATTTAATTAATTCTGTTGTCATATTATTCGCGTTAGCTATTTGGTACTAAATATAGTTTTATTTAAAGTGAAAATGAGTTTGTTCTGTCACAAACACAACTTTGTTCCAGGAAAGATTTCTCAAGACCTGATCAACAAAAGAAGACGAGTGAAATCTTCTTTCCACGTTTATGCGGGTCCTGACTTCGTTAACCTGATAACTAATTTAAGTTGAATTGTTGTGACATTTATACACAGGTGCACCAACCGCTGACAATAGCCGTGCCATCGTGCTTGAACTGCAGACTGGAGCAGGTGAAGTTATCCACACATATCCGCAGGAGTTCTTGGGAAGAGGTTGTTTTCCAGATACGGATGTCTTCCTTACTACCGGTCGCAAACACTTCCGAGTAGTTGCTGCTATAAAACATTCACATTTAGCTCAACAAGACGTGTTAGTCATGTCTGACACCCCTCTACAACCCTCAGTGAATAGCTACCATTACTGCTTCAACTAATGGACAATGGACTTGTATGGACAAAGTCCGTAATGAATGGGTGCTGAAGGAGTGCGGTTTGAAAGGGAATACAACGGGTCGATGTGAAAGAAGTGTCTTACGTTGGTTTGGGCATGTTGAGAGGATGAGTGACGAAGCAAATATATGAAGGTAGAGTGTGTGGATCAAAAGGAAGGGGTAGACCATGTAAGACGTGGCTAAATGTTGTAGACCAGTGGTTCTTAAATTGGGGTACGCGTAACCCCGGGGGTACAAGGGCACCTTTCAGGAGTACGCGAGCAGTTCTCAAGGGAAAATTGGTAAAATAACAGGGGACTTGTGAAAAAACCTAATTGTTGGCAATTACCATTATCTTACTATTTCCACCCCTATTTTCCCCATATTTGCTCTCGGCTGGAGACCGAATTCTGAGAATTTCCATCCATCTGACACTTTCTACATTAGCAGTTTATGATGCCTTTCTCAACAACATATCTCTGTTAGAGTGGGTTTTCATCCATGGTGTACCTACAAATAAATACCGCATTAGGCTACATTTGGAGTGCTTGAAAGTTTCAACCGGACAACCAGACTTCAAAAAGTTGTGCCAAGTCATGAATCCACACCCCTCTCACTGACAAACTTAGGGATTCATAATATATCAGCTCCAGAATTACAACTAAAAATTTTGATTTGAAAATATTGTGTTTGTGTTTACTTTTTTTCTGAATGAATTTGTGAAGAAAATTTATACAACTTTTTAGAGTAAAACTATGTTTTTTTAAACTGATCATATCAATTCTCAATAAGAGAGAATGTTACGGCTATAACAGTAGGATTCTCTCTAACTAGCTTTGCCACATTTGAAATATTTTGACTGGATATTTTTTCCCCACTAAATTACCAAGTGGTCATATTTTTTAAAGCCTGCCGTTTGGAATTAATTCTATCTTGGGGCAGGGGTGCAGAATATGTTCGAACGCGCGAACAAGGTTCAGGGGAAATTAAAGTAGTCCTGGGGAAATTTGGGGCAGGGAAAAATCCAACAATTTGTTGACGTTTTTAGTACATTCTGGTTCTGATATGGTAGTTTCCTTTGTATGAAAAATAAAGGCCGATGGATGACACGCAACACCCAACTCTATCAGTATGTGCCATGTGAGGCAGTGTTGGTGTAAGCACAAAGAGTTGCGGTATCTAGGGGCTAAGATAATGTGTCATAGGTTGTGAT
>CABFWB010004113.1:25868-41951 GCA_902151455.1 Timema bartmani
GGGGGGGGGGGGGAAAGAGGAGATTCTTCATCCCCGCCATGGCGTCTATTTTAAACGTCTTTTCCTGGCGTCCTTACAACTTGCATCTATTTTACAGGTCGGTTTCGACGAGTGTGAGGCGACCCCACGCGCGTGAACAACTTGTACTGGGGGGGGGCAAAGAAGGCACGTCCTTTACACCTCTCACACATAGTTTTGACCAGGGAATCGAACTAAAACCAGAACAGATAACATAAATTAACAGTTATTTTTAAGGAACAGGAACACAAAAAGTAAATTGCTTCGTAACCGGAACTGGAATCGATAATATATAGGCCTATATATATATATATATTAGGTTAAAGGTTCTTACTTTTTATAAAAAAAATAATTTCTAGTTGAATTTTTTGCCCTTCTTTCTGAAACATAATTTTATTTTTAAAATAAAACTTTCCCTTTTCTCAGTAATTTTTGTGATTATAGCATATATTTTTCCCCAAAATATTATAGAAGTATCAATGAGCACTTAGTACTAAGCACTAAAGAGTTCAGGTGCTTGAGGAATGATTATTGTCACATTGTGTAGGGTCTTATCATTTTACTCTTTAGGCTACGAGCTTATTTTACCCGCTTCAGTGGTACAATGGTCTAAGGCGCTACTCTCGCAGTAGACTAGTCTGCCAATGACGGGGAGATCAAGGTTCGAATCTTGGTAGGGTATACTGAGGGTGGTTTTTCAAAAAGTGTTTTACACTCTCTCCCCACGCAAACTAGGGTACACTTCCTCCAAATATAACATCCCTTATCCCATTAACGTAATTAGTACATAAGCGTATAACCCGAACGGGCAGTAAGATGCAGTGCTGATAAAAAAACAAGAAAAAGATGTATTTAGCTTTGAATGGCACCAAAAATAATATTTGAGAAGGGTGAGTACTGAGAAATGAGAAACCGCCACCTGTTTTTCAAATGAAAATACGAATAAATTAAGGCTTTTTTTTATATATTAATTAAAAATAATTATTTTCAAAAACTATAAAATAAAGCTCTTGTGTTGTCAGCCCGCAATAGAGGCATACCGACGAAGATAGCGCCAATTTATCTGGATAGAAGGTGTCATGTGTTCAACACAATGAACCTCACGGTCATTGATCTCAGTTTTCTGGACCGGAGCCGCTACTTCTTTATTCAAGTATCTCCTCATTTGTCCTCAAGAGGCTGAGTTTGACCCCGTTTCAAACACACTGCTTCACGGAAAAAAAACTAAAAGTGCTGGGGATCGAACCAGGGACCTCTGGATCTCTAGCCAGGAACTTTGACCACTAGACCACAGAGGCGATTTAAAAATATATTTTAAGAGTTCTGGCAAATAAAAGTAAATTAAAATGAAATCCTGTTCAAATGGCACCCTAAATTTAAAATAAATTTTGCTATTATCAAGCTCCTAAATTATTTGTATTTTTTATATAAATAACTCGTTTTGTTTTAATATATCATGTTCTATTTACAAATATTATAATGATACTAAAACTAGTAAATATATATATTTTTAAATCGGAACCTAATTAAGAACCGTAAAGAATAGGAACTTTTATTTTTCTAGAACCGGAACCTTTAACATTTTGTCTGGAGAGCCGGAACAAGAACTAGAACCTATAAGACCTATTTCGTTTAAACTCCCTGGTTTTGTCATTGAATATATAGTCCATTAACACGTCTTAGTACCGGAGGCTATACGCAAACATTTTTAATTTAGAGGAAGTGTACCCGCATTTTCGGTAAGGAGAGAGTGGAAAAAGGAATAATTAACCTCATTACACCAGACTGGGATCGAACCACGATCGCTGGCAGTCCAATCTATTGTGAGGGAGACGCCTTATCTCATGTGACCACCGAAACTCAATTTTAATAGCAAGGGACCACCTACCCGGCAGCTAAAAAAAGTTACTAGATTTACTTTCACGTATTAATATTTCATACGTCAAGTCATGTGGTCTGCATCTGTCACTTTTGATATATATATATATATATATATATATATATATATATATATATATATATGTGTGTGTGTATGTATTNTGTGAGCTTATAAAAGGCCTTTCATATGAAAATTGAACTTTATAGATCCAAGAAATCGCCATCATGACGAATACAGACGACGAGTTTTAAATAACCACCAGAATCGTTAGTGTTTTCCAAGTCTGTTTTATTTGATAGGCACTAAGCTTCTCCTTTTATCTTTTTCTCCCCTCCCAACCAACAGGTGACCTCGAAGTAAAAGACTAATAAGAATATTTTGAATTTAAAGCCGAAGCTATTATTTATGCTTATTAGTGGGAATTACTCTATCTAGATATCATATTCTGAAAATTGAAAAATGACACCTAGACACGGGTTCGATTCCCGTGTCCAGGTTTCATTTATCAATTATCAGAATAATAAGAATATATTTGATCCCCCTCCTACACCACCCTCTTTCATCCACTCATTAAGATGATCTTGCTTTCTAGCGGTGAGGTATAAAACTAATATTTAGATATCAATTAAATGCTTGGACTTAAGTATAGTCTATATAAAAAAAAATTAGATTACACATTCGATTGTTGTGTCAAAGTTTTGGACCTTAGCCCGGTCGGTATCGTGTCTGTCTACTGGGCTAAGGGTCCCGGGCTCGATTCCTGGCACAGCCGAAAATTTATCATTGGTGAAATGTGGGTTTACCTTCTTACATTGATAAATTAACGGCCGTGGACTGGATGCTGTGCCTGTTTTAAGTCTTAAGTTAGATCATAAGGCGTATGAAGCTACGACAGGTCTAGCCAGCCGGTAGTGGAAAAATTATGGCTTGAATAAAATCTGACCCAGGCCACTTCATCTAAACACTTTTTTTTAAATAGTATATTGATTGAAAATCACTAAAATCCTTGTGAAACACTGTATAATTTAGCTATACATAGGCTTAACTAACTAAACAGACTAAGAATGTAAATACAACTGTAATTTCCCCTCTTCCCCCCGCCATTGTGACAACATAGTTCCCAGTTTTTAAACAATGGGCTACCTATGAAAATCATGCCACATTTAGCTAGTCGCGCACTGATATAGTATTGATATACATGTATATTTATACATATATTTATATACATTAATATTTATACATATATAATACAATCTTATGTAATCTAGACTATCTAAAACTCAATGATAAGAAATAGCAAAGATTCCTCTCAAGATAAAGCGATGAATACCCTCAATCACAGATTTACCTAAGGATAAACAAAGATTTCCTTCAGGATAAAGAAAAGATCCCCTCAAGATAAAGCAAAGATTCCCCCCCCAAGATAAAGCAAGGATTCCTCTCGAGATAAAGCAAAGATTTACCTCATGATGAAGCAAAGATTCCCAAGATAAGGCAAGGATTCCTCTCAAGATAAAGCAAAGATTTACCTCAAGATAAAGCAAAGATTTCCTTCGAGATAAAGAAAAGATCCCCACAAGATAAAGCAAAGATTTCCCTCAAGGTAAAGCCAAGGTTTCCCTCAAGATAAAGAAAAGATTCCCCTCAAGATAAAGCAATGATTCCCCCAATATAAAGCATATATTCCCCACAAGAAAAAGCAAAGATTTCCCTCAAGGTAAAGCCAAGGTTTCCCTCAAGATTAAGAAAAGATTCCCCTCAAGATAAAGCAATGATTCCCCCAATATAAAGCATATATTCCCCTCGAGATAAAGCATAGATCCCCCTCAAGATAAAGCAAATATTTCCCTCGAGATAAAACAAAGGTGTCCCTCAAGATAAAGTAAAGGTTTCCCTCAATATGAAGCAAAGATTTCCCTCAAGATAAAGCAAAGATTTCCCTCGAAATAAAGCAAAGGTTTCTCTCAAGATAAAGAAAAGGTTTCCCTCAAGATGAAGCAAAGGTTTCCCTCGAGATAAAGCAAAGGTTTCCCTCAAGATAAAGCAAAGATTTCCCTCGAGATAAAAAAAAAATCCCCACAAGATAAAGCAAAGATTTACCTCAAGATAAAGCAAAGGTTTCCCTCAAGATGAAGCAAAGATTTTCCTCGAGATGTCTCTAGTCAATGACCCTTACCACTCAGCCACGGGAAAGTTGGGTAAGGGAAGTGTGTAGGAGGATATCCATCCAACCGAGGGTATCTCTTTCTCTCTTGTCGGGACGTCTGGAAGGACGTCTTCATTCACCAAGTTAACATCTCAAGGACGTCCAATTGACATCCCCGCTAAATGAACCCCGAGATCGTAATATGACCCGGACCGACGACGCTGTGTGTGTGGGCGTCTCCTTCAATGGATGCGGCTGATTTGCCAATCTCGTGGGTTTGAGGGGAAAAGGGAGGAGGAGTACAGTAGACCTGGCAAGTTTCAACAACGTCCGGGAGGATGGTTGGAGGTTCAGATCGCGGCTGGGTTATACGATTTATTGCAGTAATTTGTTGTCTGGTGATAAGAAAGTCGGGGCTTCGAATCTTGGAGGGAAAAAGTTACACACTGAAGAACTTGATAGCTTGTAATCATTCCCAAACATATTAAGATTAATCAAGACGTCCAAGATTAGGTGAGGTGACATGTTTGTATGGTGGCAGGCGTGTACACAACATTTTAGTTGGGAAACCGGGAGATACCTTGTTAGAAGACTTAACGGTATGAGGTATGGATTGGATGGCGAACTTACGTTCTGGCGGTCATGAACTTTCTAGTTAGTTTCGAGTTAGTTAAGTTAGTCTTAATTATTAAATGCCTGTTTCAGACATGAACTTTCTAATTAGTTTCGAGTTAGTTAAGTTAGTCTTAATTATTAAATGCCTGTTTCAGTGGCTGAATGGTCTAAGGCATCACTTTCCTGTTAGATTGGGCTGCTGACGACGGGGATATAGGGGTTCGAATACCGGCCAGATCTACCGAGGGTGTTTTTTCATAAATGGTTTCCTACACTCTCCACGCAAATGCGGGTAGTTCTAAAATTCTCCCCCCTTCATTCCTATCCCATTAGAGTAATAATCATATATGTGTTTAGTAACCTTAAAAGGCAGTAAGACGCGGTGATTTAAACAAAAAACAAAAAATGTGGATCCAACGTTGTGTGTGTTTGTGTTTGTGTGTGGTTTATACTGACACATTCTCGGTCAGTGTTGCTTGCCAACTGTTAAGTAAGTTACGTAGGGCAAGCACCTGCGACAACATTATTATTATTATTCGGGTCCGATGACAACGGCCTGACTCAGTGCTGGCGAAATTTTTTCCAAGGGCGCGTGCCAAATGTGTCGACAACTTTTGGTGAAACTCTTTTCGTCTGCCAATTATACTTTTCGAGTAACAAAATGATCGATATGAGACCTCACCATTAAATTTATTAGTTTATAGGAATATTATAAATATTATATTTTAGAGGTTTGCGAAGCTTCTAAATGTTGATATCAAAGGTCAAATATCCCACGCTTCGTCTTTGACATCGCTAATCTTTGCATTCTCGAAACATTTCGAAGGAATAGTAAAATTTCGGAATATATATTATTAGCAGAAGTATTTGGCGCTTGGCTTCAAACATGCAGAAAAATTTTAGTTCTTCCGAACCAGTTTTTCATAAATTTAAAAAAATCTGATCAAAAATTTAAAATTCCACCTTATACATGTTTGTGCATAGGAGCTGCTGGTTTTAAAATGTCAGCCCTCCGTGGGAAGTATATAGGCTACCCCGCAATGCTCATGACAAACAAACTCTTCATTTTATTAACATAGAGCAGGGGTCGGCAATAGGTCGATCGCAAAACAATTTTTAGTTGATCACGTAAGAAAACTACATCGTCACGGAAAGGTAAACTTACCTTCCATTATTCGACTATGGTATAGCTAATAAGATAGGGCCATAGTGTAATCTGTCAAGGTGAGACTGCCACTTTTCAGGATGAATGAGTGTACATTTTATGTATTTTGTATAGAGGCAGGGACATAATTAATGGAGCAAATATTGAATTTAAGGAATAAATACAAGATATATAGAAAAACTAAGTATAACTAGGTGGGGTGCACACACTAGGACGAGACGATCTACATCGTGTGGTCATTGCGAGGTGCGACTTTTAACTTAAGATAATTTTGCTGCACACCAAAGCGAGACGATCTTTAGGCAGAAGACATATTTTAAGAGTCAGTTTATCAGTTGTAATCGTGAGATCTCTGAGGGAATATGGCGTTACCGTGATACATTGGTGTTTGAAGAACAGGAAGAGAAGGAATTATTGGGTGCATCCATATAATTTAATCAACGTGCGACACAGTTCTGAAGTAGTTTCAAGAGAACTATCTCAACACGGAGGAAAATTAAAAGAAGTTCATAGCATGAGTCCACTGGGAAGTTTCAATTATTGTTGCAACTCGTGGCTTCTTCCCTTAGTTAAAGAGATTGAGAGGGTTTCTTAATCTTGACTTGACCTTGAAATATTGTACGACACTGAGTAGTGATGGACACACTCAAGTAAAAATAATCGAGTAACTCGATTGTTTTGTGTAATCGGGAGTACTCGATTCTTCTCGAGTAACTTTACTCAGACCTTGTTAATTATTTTCTCTTTTCTTACCAGCTAAATAAGAATCGACCTTATTGACTGGACTGTTTACCATACTATTTCCATTTAAAAAGCATATTCCACTAGAGCTCATTTTTCATCAACAGTTTCTGCTGCTACGCAAAAATGACCCTTTATGGTTTATATGTTTCACATGCATTCTCAATACAAAATACTCGCAAATGTAAGGTACACAATCGAAAAGCATGCTAACTAAGTGTATCACATTTCCGATTTTTTTACTCGGCACCTCGGCAGTCCTATTTCCACAATCGCATATAACGAAACTAATTATTGTCTTTCTTAATTATTTTGATTATAATTTCTTCCTAGTAAAATATGATTATTTATAAATTGAAACTAATTAGAGTAAGATACAAAATAGAAAGGAAAAAAAGTTTTTGCTTTTAAAAAGGTACAATTATTATCAATTTCTCTAACACGAATGTATAAAGAAAAGGTTTATTTTATTAAAAAGAGCACAAAACAATTTTTTTTTGTGAGACACTTCTTAAAACGCATACTTTCATATTGACTGTACATGCAACGTGAAAACTGAAAATAAGGGGGTGGAGGTCACTGTAAGTGTCGACTGCCTCCTACAGGAAGAGATTATGGACTTGTTATTAGTATCTAATTCCATTGCAAGACTCCCGAGTACTGTTGTCCAACCGATTGCTTCGGAACGATTCGAGTAGATGATTCTCTAAAAATTACTCTAGTAATTTTACTCGATTATTCGATTCTTTTTAAAGAGAATCGAGTTATTACTCGATTCTTAGAATTACTCGATTGTGCCCATCACTACACTGAGCGAAGAGACTAAGCAGAGCGTGTGGCTTTAATACACATATCTTACGATGGATGTCGCCATCGTACTGGTGTGTGTGTGTACCTGTTTTGTCCCAGTTTGAACGTGCACAAGCGATACCTATCTTACAAGAAAACTCGCTTTGTTCGTCGGGGGCTCTGCCCCCAAACCGCCAATTGAGTTTTATTTGCAAGTGGATGTAAACTAATGTAATTCCAGCGTTGTTTTGAACGTAACAACTTAAAGTTACCGGTATTGTATTGTATATACCGCACCGACTTTAAAGTTGCTCCGCCATTTTGCACTTTTTTTCGGGGTTAATATTTTTTCTTTACTTTTTGGAATTTTCCCATCGGTTACAGGCTAGAAGCTATAAGTTTGCCAAATTTCAAGTTTCTATCTCATCTGGAAGTGAGTGAGTGAGTGAGTGAGTCAGCCATGTGTCTTTATAGTAGTATAATTATCGCGTATCGCTTACGACCTAACGATATGTATCGTATCGTCCTGGTGTGTATCCCGGAACAAAGGGTAATCGCAGGACCTTTGATAAATGTACAATTTGATCAGGGCCAAAAAGACTGCCGACCCCTAATATAGATGAACAAATTTGAAATATCTCACTAATTGCGACATATTTTATCAATTTGTCCGGATTCTCGAAAATACAGTAGTTTTATATATATATATATATATATATGTATATATAAAGAGCATAGGTGGGATACTTACGAAAACTCAGTATAAAGATAGAAACATTTTCACTTTATTTAAACAACAAACTTACACATTTTTTTGTTGCTAAATATCACAAATTCAAGGCAAAAATCTAACAACGAAAAAGGGCTAATTTTTTTTTTTCGAACAAGGGTTGAGGTGCGTTTTTGGGCGGCCATGTCTCTGATATTAATACCACTTTGGCTATTTTTATAAATCATATTTTTTCTTGGCGATCCAGATTATCGACGATCCGGATTTTTGACGTTCGGATTGTCGACCCTCTACAGGGCTCTACGCACATGTAAGCTACTCATTTTGCTAATGTGTTATGGATGAGGTAGTTTGAACATATAGAAAGTGTACCCGCACTTGCGTGGAGTCAGAGTGGGGGAAAAATAGTAAAAATAACTCATTACACCCAACCGTGATTCGAACCCTGATCTCCCCGTCATTGGAAGTACACTCTATTGCGAGAGTTACGCCTTAAAGTCTTAGACGTCTCTCCCCAGACGAATGATGAAGCTTTCACTCACAAACTCCACCCTTTCCTCAACCTGTTCCATTGGATCGGCGCCTGCTTAGGGTAATCCAATAGGGGCACAAGGCCTACGGCCCCTTGGAATTGAATCCTGTCTCCCACGAGCCTTTGGTTCAACGACCCTAACCACTCATTCACGAGGGCTTGCTGGGGATCACTCGGCCGTTACCCTCCCCCTTAGTTTGGTAGTGTGAGCATTAATAATGATACGTGGCTTACGGAACTCCAAGGGGACCCCGCCCTAATTATAATTTCATCTCCGAAGCTAAGCCCCTCATGACCTACCCCCATCGACGACAGAGGTAGAAGGGTATTATATTGGTTAGCAGGGTAAGGGGATTTTCCTATCAATTCGATAAATTCCCATGTCTGACTGGTCCTCGTCAGTTATTGCGTGTGTGTGTGTGTGTCTGCGAGATAGGAGGACATTTGTGTGAGGTGCGGGAGTAGGGGGGGGACCAAAGGGGGCGAGGGACTCTGTCCATATTTGCACGCTCCAATGCCGGTGCGTTGCGTGGAGAAGTTCCGTCGCTGGAATTAATAATTGCGGCTCTGTGACGTCGTTGGCTACAATGCGAGTAAGTGCCAGGCATTTATATTCAGACCGCCAGGAAGAGGTGCTTTTCCAGGCGTTTAGGAATCGTATCGCCGGGTGCTTTGTGTCGGATCACCATTTGACACACTTCTAAGAACAAGTTTAGCAATATTTAGGGTCGATTGACAATGATTTAGGAGAAGAATTAACAAATGTTTTTATCTTCCTTTATGCCTGTATACTTTGTTCAATCAGTCAGTTTTTTTATCTTCCTTTATGCCTGTATGCTTTGTTCAATCAGTCATTTTTATCTTCTTTTATGCCTGTATACTTTGTTCAATCAGTCAGTTTTATCTTCTTTTATGCCTGTATACTTTGTTCAATCAGTCAGTTTTTTTATCTCCCTCTATGCCTGTATGCTTTGTTCAATCAGTCATTTTTATCTTCCTTTATGCCTGCATGCTTTGTTCAATAAGTCAGTTTTTAATCTTCCTGTATGCCTGTATGCTTTGTTCAATCAGTCAGTTTTTAACCTTCCTTTATGCCTGTATGCTTTGTTCAATCAGTCAGTTTTTAACCTTCCTTTATGCCTGTATGCTTTGTTCAATAAGTCAGTTTTTAACCTTCCTTTATGCCTGTATGCTTTGTTCAATAAGTCAGTTTTTAACCTTCCTTTATGCCTGTATGCTTTGTTCAATAAGTCAGTTTTTAACCTTCCTTTATGCCTGTATGCTTTGTTCAATAAGTCAGTTTTTAACCTTCCTTTATGCCTGTATGCTTTGTTCAATAAGTCAGTTTTTAACCTTCCTTTATGCCTGTATGCTTTGTTCAATAAGTCAGTTTTTAACCTTCCTTTATGCCTGTATGCTTTGTTCAATAAGTCAGTTTTTAACCTTCCTTTATGCCTGTATGCTTTGTTCAATAAGTCAGTTTTTAACCTTCCTTTATGCCTGTATGCTTTGTTCAATAAGTCAGTTTTTAACCTTCCTTTATGCCTGTATGCTTTGTTCAATAAGTCAGTTTTTAACCTTCCTTTATGCCTGTATGCTTTGTTCAATAAGTCAGTTTTTAACCTTCCTTTATGCCTGTATGCTTTGTTCATCAATCAGTTTTTAATCTTCCTTTATACCTGTATGCTTTGTTAAATCAGTCATTTTTATCTTCCTTTATGCCTGTATGCTTTGTTCATCAGTCAGTTTTTTATCTTCCTTTATACCTGTATGCTTTGCTCATCAGTCAGTTTTTAATCTTCCTTTATACCTGTATGCTTTGTTCAATCAGTCAGTTTTTTATCTTCCTTTATACCTGTATGCTTTGTTCATCAGTCAGTTTTTAATCTTCCTTTATGCCTGTATGCTTTGTTCAATAAGTCAGTTTTTTATCTTCCTTTATACCTGTATGCTTCGTTCATCAGTCAGTTTTTAATCTTCCTTTATACCTGTATACTTTGTTCAATCAGTCATTTTTATCTTCTTTTATGCCTGTATACTTTGTTCAATCAGTCAGTTTTATCTTCTTTTATGCCTGTATGCTTTGTTCATCAGTCAGATTTTTATCTGTCTTTATACCTGTATGCTTTGTTCATCAGTCAGTTTTTAATCTTCCTTTATGCCTGCATGCTTTGTTCAATCAGTCAGTTTTTAATCTTCCTTTATACCTGTATGCTTTGTTCAATCAGTCAGTTTTTTATCTTCCTTTATGCCTGTATGCTTTGTTCAATTAGTCCGTTTTTTATCTTCCTTTATACGTGTATACTTTTTTCAATCAGTCATTTTTACCTTCCTTTATACCTGTATGCTTTGTTCATCAGTCAGTTTTTAATCTTCCTTTATGCCTCTATGCTTTGTTCATCAGTCAGTTTTTAATCTTCCTTTATACCTGTATGCTTTGTTCAATCAGTCATTTTTACCTTCCTTTATGCCTACATGATTTGTTAGATATTCCTTTATGCCTATATGTTTTGTACATTCAGTCGGAGTTTATTTTACTTTAGTTCTATGTGTTGTGTTCGATGAGTCAGAATATTCGGGCCTTCCTGTTGGTCTAGGCTATTTATTTTGCTATGGGAGGCAGAATATCTGGCTCTTCCTGTATATGTTTTGTTCATGAAATTGAATGTAAACGGGCGAGGAGGCTGGAATAGTTGGGGGTGCATTGTATGGATGCTCATGGATGAAGGTTTTATGTGCGTGTCGTAAGGGGAGACAAAAAAAAAAGCGGTGTAATTTCCTGTCCGGTTTACATCGCGTCCGATTGCAATAATGTATCAGCTCGTGCAATAAAACGTTCCCGTTTGGTTGGGGACTGTTCTCGTAGTCACTGATGGGATTATTTCTAGATCTATTGCCTACCTTTTTAGGGGTTGTATTTTAAGGGACTGCAAAACAACTCTTCCCTCGCCCCTCCCCCTATTCACTGAGGAAGGGGTCGGTAACCCGTCTGCTTACTGATATAAGGATCCAGCATTCGATTCCCGAGCATGGGTGAAAAATATAATTGGTGAAATATGGGTTCCCTCTTTCTCAGTGATGAATTAACGGTCGGGGGGGGGGGGGTGTTGTGTAATTTCTAAATTCAATGACGTTGTCTACCTGTGACGTCATGGCCGGTCAAGATGGTATTTCCCGTGTTAGTGAAAATTTACGTTTTACTCAGCGAGTTTTAAAGATATAACGTTGAAACAAATACCATAAATTCTTAAATAGCTCTAAAAATAGTCCTACAGTGCCACAAAATTATTATTTTCACCTTTAAGTAGTTTTTTGTAAACGTATTTTTTTTATCAATTACATACTACCTAGGCTATTTGAATTGGTCACGAAAATGGCTTGTAGGAATCTTCCTACCAGGATGTAGTTTAAAAATGTCCGTGGTAGCATCTGTCTATCTAGAATAAGAAACAAGAAAAAGGTAAAATCAAAAAGTAAGTCGACGTTTTTAAGGTGCAAATATTAAATTGGCTGTGTGAACTCGTCAGAGGAAGAGGGAAAGGGCTATCAGCATATAAACAAGAACCTCGCAGGGTAAACTACTCATTCCCTTCCCTCTCTTTCTATTAGTGTCTAAGTGTGATAGTGCTTAGACTGCTTAGGTGTGTCAAGTTAAGATGCAACCCGCTTCGCTAAACAGCTTTGGAATCTCCAATTAAGCAGCGTTGTTAAGTTAATGTATAAGTGTTGTGCTGATATAATCGGTCGGTTCAGTTCAAGTGAACGCTAATCACCTCAAGTAAAATAAATACAACCTTCCTAAGCCCTGAAAGCATTAACGTAATTAGTACATAAGCGTATAAACCGAACGTGCAGTAAGACAGGAGGCTAGAAACAATTTTTTTTTTTAAATTCCCCATTTCACAAAACTATTTAAAAAAAATGGGGTGTGGCTGTGTCATGGACACGGCCGTGTGTGTTGTACGTGAATACGTTTAAACTTAAACGAACATCGTAGCTTCTCCGATGTCAAAAGTTATACTAATTGCAAATCTCGATACGCAGCAAAATAACCTTAAAATGGCGGCGCTTCCCCCTCCACCGCGCGATATCCCCCGATTTTGTTATCATTAGGTTTTTTGGATTGCCTCCGTATGGTAGCAAATTTAAAGACGTATTCACGTCAAAACCACTAAATTTGCTTATAGCTCGGAAAATATTGATCTTATAAAATATTTTTTCAAATAAAAGTTTAATTATTGTTTATAGGTGCGTCGAAACATTCAGGTCACTAACGCAAATAAAAGTTGTTTATTTTTAAGAGTACTATAACATTTACCCGAGGAGTTATTTCATATCTCAAAGAGTTGCGGAGATAATATGATCAAAATGTGAAATTCTCGGTTAAGGTGGGCTGGAAGGGGACGCGAGAAAAGGCTAGTATTTTTGCAGTTTTAATAGCAAAACTTTTTTTTTTAGCGAAAAATAAATAAAATATTGCTCCATTACAAACATAGAATTTAATTTTCTTCGCATGGTATTATCAACAGTTGTTGAATATCTGTCATGAGCATAGCGGCATTAGATGAGAAACTTTTTTTAATGAAGATAAAAAGTTGTCATTAAATTCCAATACTTTATTTCATATATTCAACATATTTTGAGGTCACCATGCTAAGTAAATTAAATTCGATGTTTGTACTGGAGAAATATTTTATTTATTATGGCAAATTTGGCCTTTAATTTATCGCTGTGAAAGGGTAAACCCACATTTCACCAATGATAAATTTTTCGGCAATGCCGGGAATCGAACTCGGGACCTTTATCTCAGTAGGCAGACACGCTACCGACTGAGCTAAGGTGTCGGACTGTAAGATTAAGAGTATCTAGATACAAATTTTAATTCATAATCGTTAGAGCGGATTTTGAGGAAATTGATTTTTTTTCTTTATTCGTCCTTAAGTAAACTACCCTTAATTTTAGGGTTAAATAAATGATTATTAGAATACCTCTGAAGATACTTTATGAAAACGTGAAGATACCAAATTTTAGCCTGATCGGTAAAATGATGTCTGACACCTTAGGTCAGTCGGTGGCATGTCTGTCTACTGATTTAAGGGTCCCGGGCTCGATGTTCGGCACAGTAGAAAAATTTATCATTGATGAAATATGAGTTTACCCTTTTACAGTGCTAAGCTAACGGCTGGGAGCTGGGTGGTTGTGTCTGTTCTAGATTGAAGTTAGTTTATAAGTCGTGCTCTGATCTAATCAGTCGGTTCAGAAAGAGCTCGTTAAATTCCTCAAATAAATTTAAAAAAAAGTAAATCGGCTCTGATCCTACCCTTTAATAGACAGACAGGTGGCATTGCAACAAACACTTCTTTGGGGTCAGAGAGTCATGAAACGTCAACATTCATCAAAATCTTGAATTCAATTTTTTTACGATAACAATACTTCTTTCTCCGAGGGTTCGAAAAATTTAAAAATTAGTGAACGAACTAAACAACCCTTCTCGTTCAGCTCGTTTTCAAACGACAATACACTAGACGGCCCCACAGTATAGTAACAAGCCTATAGCCCGAATGGGTAATCTGATGTGGTGCTAAAATATCTATAGCAAAAGCTGACGTTGCGCCGAGCGCTCCTAGTGGTCCCCAATGACATTAATAATATGATATTGTGCTAACCATAGATAGATACGAGCGGATAATTTTCTAACATCTTATTATTTTAAAATAGTGACGTTTTTATTATAAATAATTAAAACGCAAGTTGTCTGAAGAAAAGGTTAAGTTACTATTGACCAGCAAGATGAGTTTGGAATCGAGGAAGAAACTGATGAAATGCCACATTTGGAGCATCGCGCTGTATGGAGCAGAAACGTGGACAGGAAGGTGTAAAAGAAATAATTGGAGAGCTTTGAAATGTGGTTCTGGAGAAGACTTTAGAAGGGCAGGTGGACAGACAGGTTGACAAATGAAGACATGCCCTAAGAAGAGTGGCTGAAAAGAGAACAATTTTGGATTTGATTTTTCGGTACAAAGCAAACTGAATCGGACACATCCTTAGGAGGAACTGTCTTCTGCATGACGTCAGGGAAGGGAAGGTTGAGGGAAAGAGGAGCTTAGGAAGAAGGAGGATTCAAATATTAGATGACTTGAAGAATAGAAGAAAATTATGAGAGCTGAAGGAGGAGGCAGAAGACAGGGCGCATTGGCGGTCTAGGTTCATTGACAACTGACTGTCGTGAGACAGAACACCTAATAATAATAATAATAATTGTATTAAATGTATAATATATAAATGATGAAGACACAATATGAGTGAGAGAATAATGTGAAAAGGCCGCAACGAACCATTCAAAAGACCGTAGATGTCTCACCCCTGCGCTAAACAGTTAGTTCTCTTGTCTATTATTGTGTTGTTGTGTTGTTTTTTCGGCGAAAGTATCTTGGATTGCCCCGCCCCGCGGCGTGGACTACATTTCACGGCGGAGGGTGGCGTTGCCAAGTAGTCTCCTGAAACATTCCAATAACAAGCTAAGGAGAGAAGGGGTGGGTGGGTTTAATTTTATCCGTCCGACCGGTGGAAGCTACGATGACCTCTCTCTCTCACTCTCTCTTTATATATATAAAAAATAGACCAGAACAGAAATCAAGCGTCCTGACTCTCTATCTGTGGCCATTTCACCAAACCGACCCTTTGAGGCATCTGCTCCCACTGGGGAGCTATGCTGCGATGTTTGGGAAACTTTCCCCCAACACAATTCCCGTGAGCTAGAGCTCTGTTTGGTCGCTGAGGAGTGGGATTTTGGGGGTTCTCGTCTAGAGTCTAGAAGGGCTTAAAGCGGGGGATGTAGGGAAAGCCAGAAAATGTTACTATTTTTGCAATTTTTTTTATCAAAATACTTTTTTTGCCCAAAATAAATACAATATTGTTCCAGTAGAAACATAGAGTTATAATTTTCTTCACACGTTGATATCGTCAGTTGTTGAATATCTGTCGGGGGTGTCCTGAAATGTAATGATAACCTTTCCGCTTCATTTAAAAAGTTTAACATTTAATTCTAATAATACTCAAGACATGTATTCAAACTGATGAAATTTCTGGGTGTAGAACATTAAACTAAATGTGTCTACTAAAACAATATTTGAGTAATTTTGTTAAAAAAAACTCAGTTTTCTTTCATTCCATCTCAAGGTGCTAGGATAGTTTAGCAGAAATTCTTAGACTTCAGAAACCAAGTGGGCTTATAATGTGTCTGGGTGGAGCTATCCGGCAGTAGGAGAAAAAACAGGGAGTAGGAGAATACAAATAACACTATAATTTGTGTTGTGACACCGTATTAAATGACATCATTCTACTTACAAAGATCCATTCTACGCTCCTATAACAGTGTGTTGTGACCCTCCTATTAAATGACATCATTCTATTCCCAAAGATCCTTTCTACGCTCCTATAACAGTGTGTTGTGACTATTAAATGACAT
>CABFWB010004113.1:54926-65392 GCA_902151455.1 Timema bartmani
AAAAAAAAGGTATTAAGTGCAGTTTCCTGCGTTCTTTATTTGTTTGGCAACAATAACATTTTGACTAATTAAAAAAAAAAGTTGACACCTTAGTTCAGTCGGTAACGTGTCTGCCTTCTGAGATAAGGGGCCCGGTTTCGATTCCCAGCATGGCCGAAAAAATTATCATTAGTGAAATATGGGCTTCTCTTTTTTTCACAGTGATGAATTAACGCCATGAGGGGACTGAATGTTGTGTTTGCTCTAGATTTAAGTTAGTTTACAAGTCGCGTGCTAATATAATCAGTCATTTCAAAAAGTGCACGCTAAATACCTTGAATAAAAAATAGATTTTTTTAGCACTGTGTCTTGTTATACGTTCGAGCTATACGCTTATGTACTGATTACACTAATGGTTTTAGGGTTTAGGAAGGTTATAGGTTATATTTGGTTGAAGTGTGCCCATATTTTCATGGAGGGAGAGTGGAAAATCATTTTTGAAAAACCCCTCTCAATACACCCCAACAAGATTCAAACCTCGATCTCTCTGCAATTGGCAGTTTAGTTCATTGAAAGAGTAGCGCCTTATACTACGCGACCACCGAATTGGGCTATATTTTAATTTTAAAAATGGTCAAATGGTTTCTATTAGTGTTTTTTTTACTAAACTTCAGAAAACTGTCTCTTTAATTCGAACTGTATTACTTATCTAATTCTGGAGGTATCCGAGGGGTAAAACGGGCTCTTAATCTAGGCTATTTTTTATTTCGATGTGACTGTACCCATGGTCGCTCTCTGGAAACTTTACGAGTGAGTCAAGTGTAGCACCCACACCTCGAATAACAAGAGTGGCTGCACTGCGTCGCATCGCATTAGCGCTAGCACGACACATCGCCAAGTGCGGGGGCTGAGGGGGTAGGGGGGTAATTAGGTGGTCTCGTAATCCACTCTGCCTGCTCAACACCCCCTTACCCCTCTCGCACCCTTCGTGCCGAACCAGGCGGGTGAAGTATCGGGCGTCAACTGGTGGGTGACACCTGTTATTTTCACTTGGTGACAGAGGGGCGACTGTCTAATTCGGTGTTCCTCAAAGTATGGTCCTTGGACCACTGGCGGACCGCGGCGTCCTATCAAGGTGTCTGCAAGATCTTCAGGAACTTGAGTAATAATGATTAAAGTGGGGGTGTAAGGAACGCAAGAAAATGTCAGCGTCTTTGCAGTTTTTACAGCAAAACTTTTTTTGCCCTAAATAAATAAAATATTGCTCCAGTAGAAACCTATAGTTTAATTTTATTCACATAGTGATATCAACAGTTGTTAGAATATCTGTCATAAACATAGCGGCATTAAGTGACAAACTTTTTAAATGAAGAGAACAAATTGTAATTAAATTCCATAACACACTTAACAGATATTCAACAACTGTTGATATCACCATGTTAAAAGAATTAAACTCTTTATGTGTCTATTTGAACAATATTTTATTTATTTTGGTCAAACAATTTTTTGATATAAAAACTGCAAAAACATTGACCTGTTCCGGCGTCCCTTGAACTCCCACGTTAATTAAAGAATGTATGTTTATATTAATAAAATAAAGAGTTTATCTGTCAAGAACATTGCCTGATATCTGGCTGAAATTTTAACCTTAGTAGCCCCTGTGCACAAACAAATGCATCGCGAAGCTAGAATTTTAAAATTTTGGTTACTTTTTTTAATTAAAAAAAACTGGGTCTGAAGAAGTAAAATGAAGAGTATTTTCTGTCTGCTTGAAGTAAGAAAAGCGTAGCCCGGGTATTCACGCAATTTATTGCGTGGTTACCCTAGACAACGTCGGGTTCGTCTGATAGTCAATCATATTATATGATACAAAATGCAAAATATTCACTATGATATTAAACTGTATTTATTTCCTCAGTAGACACAAGTTACATAATATGCTAGGATATGATACTAAGCTGTATTTATTTCCTCAGTAGACACAAGTTACATAATATGCTAGGATATGATACTAAGTTGTATTTATTTCCTCTTTAGACACAAGTTACATAATATGCAAGGATATGATACTAAGTTGTATTTATTTCCTCTTTAGACACAAGTTACATAATATGCTAGGATATGATACTAAGTTGTATTTATTTCCTCAGTAGACACAAGTTACATAATATGCAAGGATATGATACTAAGTGGTATTTATTTCCTCAGTAGACACAAGTTACATAATATGCTAGGATATGATACTAAGTTGTATTTATTTCCTCTTTTGACACAAGTTACATAATATGCTAGGATATGATACTAAGTTGTATTTATTTCCTCTTTTGACACAAGTTACATAATATGCGAGGATATGATACTAAGCTGTATTTATTTCCTCAGTAGACAGAAGTTACATAATATGCAAGGAAGTTTGTACCAACCTTAATTCAACAAATCTGAACAAATATTTATCAAAAATTATGATTATTAGAATCTTAAAATTAATTAAAGAAAATTATTACTTACTGATTTTTTTTAAATATATTTTTGTTCAGCAGTTAATTTTATAAATTCATTTTAGTCTTGTATTTTATAGTCTCAAAATGAAATTCCCTAGAAATAATGTTTTTCCTGTATAACTTTTAAACACTCCTATCTAACCCTCAGTTTGCATGACTTTTATTTGGTAGTCCTCCATGTCCCAAACTTTGAGAAACAGATATAAATGAACGATTTTGCCTACTTGGTTATTTCGAAACTATTTTTCGAAGCCAGTTGCATCTTAACCTGAAGCACCAAAGCGCGATCACTCTTAAACATCAATGAATAAAATAAAAAGAGAGGGAAGAAAATGAACAATTCATCTTGCTAGGTCTCTTGTGTATCTTCCTCTGAAACACCCACTCTACTATTTGTGCCTTCACAGCATTGATTTTAATTTATTTTCTTGTTTACTATTCTTGATAGACATTTTGCTTTCACGGAGTTTTTTTAATCTACATCCTGGCAGGAGGATTCATACAGGACATTTTCATGAATAAACTAAATACGATTATAAAAAAACACTCTTGCAAAAAAGATCTCTACCTTAAAATAAAAAATATATAGCTTTGTGTCAATTTAAGACTATTTTTAGATTTATTTAAGAATTCATAGATTTTGTTTCAATGTTAAATCTTTTAAAACTCGCCGAATAGAACGTAAATACATAAAAAAAATCCTATCTCGACTTGTCGTGACGTCAAAAGTGGGCATCTTCCTGCAAAGAGGGTCTAAAAATCACATTCTTGAGTGGGGTAAAGTATCGCCTCCTCCCCACCAAACCCCGAATACAATCTGTCGGATTCGAACCTGGGCCTCTCAAGTTTATTGTGCAACCTCGTCTTACTCGTATTCCCGGTTATCGGCTTTTAATTACAGTGGAACCTCGTCCATCCGACCTAACTGGGACAGGTTATCATCAGGATTAACGAAAATCCGAATAGTCCGGAAATTATAGGAAAAATTCACTAAAACTTTTTTTTTTTGGAACGTGTATTATTACTATCCGTTTGGGTTGTACACTTATGGTTTTAGGGTTATTAGGGTGGTTATATTTATAGGAAGTTTAACCGCATTTGCGTGGAGGGAGAGTAGAAAACCGTTTTGGAAAAGCAGCCCTCAGTACACCCCGACCGGGATTTGAACCTTGAGCTCCCCGTCATCGGCAGTCTAGTCCACTGGGAGAGTAGCGCGTTAGACCACGTGGTCACCGAATCGGGTTTAGAACAATATCACTACAAATCACCGTTTATTTTCACAATAACAAATTATAAAACACTTTAAATATGTTATAACCACTAGTCACGCATAGGAAATAATAACGGTGGAAAATCCGACCACAGAAGACTTGTTGACAGAACACAGTTTTCTCCAAGTTACATCATACTGTACACTGTGCCCTGTGCAGTACTGTACCTCTGATTACAGTACAGTTTTAGTTCAGTAGAGTACTGTACTCACGACGCTACTATAGTATCGTAATTAATTACTGTATTTGAAAGGATTTTTTGTTTAATAATACACCAATTATTCGTCCCATGAACAAAAATTGCTACGAAAAAAATTAATGCGAAATTTAAGGTTGAATAAACCGGAAATACGGATCAATGAGGGCCGGATAAACGAGTTTACATTGTACACTAATTAATTAGGAGAGTATGAAAATACAATTTCTAGAAAATGTACCAGCATTTGAAATGAGGAAGGTCTGAAAAAAAAGATTACATAGAACCACCCTCAACACATCCAGCCGGGATTCAAACGCTCAAACAATCCTGTCCACAACAAATCAGGTTAAATGAATCTGACATTTAGTCTTCGCCGCTCACCGCCGCGGGAATTACGCCCCACCCCCCTATGAATTTCAGTAAAAAGATTTCAAAGCGACGGCTAAATATTAACTCCGTTCGATGTTTACAAAATGTTACTTATATTTCGAGTGCAAACTTTAAATAACAGGGTGGGTTTAGGTGGAGTATTAATTTTAATAGATGCTGTTTTACAGACCTTCTAATTTTATTTTTATAAAGTTGGTTGACCTGAAAGCGAGCAGGTAAAATGCTCTTAGGATGTTACCTACCAGGTTGTTACTTATACTCGAATCATGAGAGGTATATTTTATTTATTAGCCTCCATTTTATAATACGCGAGTGGAAGTAATCTAATAATATTTTATATATATATATACATATATATATAAAAAGGAGCTCGGGCCATACGAGAAAGAAAAGGAAACATAAAATTTTTCTTGTAATAGGAGCTTTCAAAACTTTTACTTTCGGAGGGAGATAGACATTTAAAAAAACGTAAAGCCGAGGTTGTATTCAAGTATAGTAAAATTAAATTAGTCTTCTTATTGGCTGCATGGAACGTAAAGAATAAGGTTAGATTCCCACTGGATGAATTCGTCTACTCGCGGGCTTTGCATTTGGAAGGAAGAAAATACTAATTTGGATTTATTTTATACATGAGCTTAGAGTTGTTTTTTTAGCACAGAGTCTTACGGCCCATTCGGTTTATACGTCTATGTAGGCCTACTAATTAAACTAATGAGTTAGGGATTAGGAAGTTTTAATTTAGAGTAAATGCACCAGCATTTGCGTAGAGGTAGAGTATAAAACCATTTAAGGAAAACCACCCTCCGCGTGCACCCGACCGTGATCGAACACTGATCTCCCCGTCTTCGGCAGTCTAGTCCAACACGAGAGTAGCGCGTTAGACCATGCAGCCACCGAAACGGGTGAGAGAGTGTTAAAATATCGAAGGAAAAAAAATATTATCTGCATTGGTAGGCAGGTTTCAATCGCATTTAATTCGTATTTCCGATGATGAGCTCGGGACTCAAATCCCGGCTGGGTGTACTGAAGGTAATTTTACCTAAATAGTTTCCCACTCTCCCTCGACGCAAATATGGATACATAAACCCTAAATTTTATCTTCACAACCTTATTAGTGAAATCAAAATGTGTTTAATATAGACAGATTGTATGCCCCCCTTTTTTTTTGCACCGCTTCTAACTACCCGTCAGGGCTATCCTCATTTATTTTCACTTATGAGTTAAGGATGAAAAAGGTACAATTTAGAGGGATGCACCCCGCATTTGGGCGTAGGGAGAGGGGAAAAACAAATCAAGGAAAAATCACCCTCATTACAACCGGCTGGGATTTGAACTCTGACCACCCCGTAATCGTCGGATCAGGCCAGACAAGGTTGACGCCATTGCCCCCGCGTGATCACTGGTGTTGGAGGACTGTTCCTGATGAAAGGTGTAACCAGGCCGGGTGAAATACTCAGGTCTCCCTAACGAACCATCCGTCGCCCGTCACTGACGGAGGACGGGTCTCACAAGCGCCGTTGGTTGGGATGGGATTGGGGCGGAGAGTATGGTCGTTCGCCACCGGAGTGGTGGTGACTGACAACTACACTGGATATCATCTCTGAGGTATCTGACTGGCTGGCTACTATTGGAAAACAGCGTTGTCATTCTCTCCTTTTCGTGTGGTCAATATACCCTCAAATATAAGACAAGTTTCGCAACGCTGGTTAGTCGAGGTTGCCAGTAGCTCCTTCTTACCCCAGCACACCGCCTCAAGACATGGCTGAGAGCGAGAGAGAAGGGGTATTTGGCAACAGTTAACCGAGATAGAACGCCGATAAAACTTTTCCCCATAAGACCTGCAATTCACTCAACAATGATAATCGAGTATAGCAAAAGATTTTCATTACAAACATTTGGCTTAGAGTCACAAAAGTTATCCTATTCCTAAATATCATGTGCCTAGTAATACTATATTACCAATAAAAAGCGTAACAGGCCCCGTGGTGTAGTGGTCACTACACCTGGCTACGAGCCTTAGGTTGACGGGTTCAACTCCCTGCTGGTACCTTGGGTAATTTTCCGAGAGGGGAGTTACCCAAACGGTCACCAGAGTTTGGTTAATCAGGCTTAAGTTAGATCTGAAGCTTGATTCACGCGTTCACCGAAAATAGAGAATAGAATTTACTTGAGTGGCGCAGTAACTCACACGCTCTATGTTTACCCATAATGCTTTGCAACGCTAACTTAAAACAGCTGATTATCAACATATTTTATTTTCTAGTGTATTTTAGATCATTCTCCCTTTAGGTATTTTCAAATTATAATAATTCTGTGTCGTGGGACAATCCAATACATCGATACACACGCTTTCCATTAATGGGTTATTTCAAATCTCTTCACAGCGGCCAACGAAGCGTTCTGCTTTCTTCTAGCTGTAGAGCGCATGCGTTGTTATATGCGCACGCGCACTGATTTTAGATGGTTGGTTCTGAGATTTTATTGGTTCTCCTGTGCAGAACATCTCGTGCATAGCGGACTAAGTAGAGATGGGTTGAAATTCAGCAGAACAGCTCGCGCCAATGAGGCGGAAACCTTGTGATTGGCTTAGAGCTCGTCACGTGACCACGCTTCTGTTCTGCGCTAGTTTTTCGGCGAACGTGTGAATCCACAGTAAGTGTTTCCACTGGTTTCACACCATCATACTCACTATCACCATCATACTCACTATCACCCTCATACTCACTATCACCCTCATACTCTTTCACCCTAATACTCATTATCACCATCACCTAATCTCATCGGGACATGGAAAGAGCCTCCACGGAAAGGATGTACGATTAGTACATTTGGGCGTCCTATGGGCAACAGTACGTTAGTACTGGCTAATCTTTCCTCAAACTGGGCTACGAGTGATGTCACTCAGACGCCCTATATTATTATATTAAAAAAAGGTTAAATAAACGCTTCTAGTAATACTTCCCTACGGATTACTGTTTTAGAGCACCTGGATACAGACCCAGAGGTCCCAGATTCGATCCCCGACGCTTCCAGAACTTTCCAGTGAAGCAGCTCCGGTTTAGAAAACTGAGATTAATGGCCGGAGGGCTTGTTATGTTGACCACATGACACCCCTTATCCGCAAATGTTGGCACCATTGTCGCTAACAGCGGTGGCCTCTTGATCGGTATAGCTCGGTTGCGGGCTCACGCCATGTAGTTTCTTTTTATCTTGAAAGAACAAAAAAAATTGTTATAAAACTTTTTTTTTTGTTTCGCTGTTGGGGCAACAAGAGATATTAATGAATTAAAAAGTATTATAGCCCGATTCGGTGGCCACATGGTCTAGGGTGCTACCCTCGCAATAGAATAGACAGCTGAAGACAGGGAGATTGGGGCTCGATCCTGGGTGGGTGTACTGAGTTATTTTTCCCTAAAATTGTTTTCTACTCCCTCCACACAATTGTGGGTACACTTCCTCTAAATCCAACCTTACCAATCCCTGACACACTAGTGCAATTAGTACATAGGCGTATAACCTGAATGGGTAGTAATACACGGTGCTAACAAACAAATAAAATGTGTTATATTCACACGTTTATCTTCTTTTAACTGGCAACCAAAACAAATGAATGTGTTTTTATAACTTAAAGAGTCATACAAAATAATAGTTTCAAAATATAACGTTTTTATTTTTATTTTGTTACTACATGCGCATGAACACAGCCGAAAACGGTTGGTATGACGTCCTCACCCGCCCTAATTTCATCAAATATATGACAATTTGCGTACTCCAAAAAATAGCGACAATTGCATACACTTGTTTATTTTTCTACCTGAGTTGACCGTCGTTTTGCACAAAATGGAATATCACCAACCAAACCAGCAATCAATGAAGATAACCTTATATAGATTGAAAAGTACAGCTCAAGGAAATCAAGAAAAACCAAAACTCACTGAAGAAATAATATTAGATGATGAAATGTAACCTAACCCAACCTCAATTTTTTTTTACACAATTCTGTATTAATCAGCAGTAATTTAAACAACGTTCAAACAACACCCGCCCCGTTTCGATCTAGGGTCTACACAATTATCACTACGAAGCTGACCCCCTACCTGGGTCGCCCACCTGCTCGACCCTTTGGGTGCAATTGTCAGGACACCATTTCATCCTGTTCGCCATCTTGATTAGTGAAGAGAAGGAAGCCCTTTAGGAACTTTCGTTTGTAAAGCATTTTTAATTGAATAACAGACTCTGCTTCCACGAAAACGAGACATTCTAACCGTTATTTTAATAAGTTCGTGTTTCATTAATATAAAAACAGTTTAAAAAAACAATTAAATACAAATTGTTTGTTGTGAAAGTGTTGACTGCCAAAAGGAACAGCAGCTCAACAT
Source organism: Timema bartmani (assembly GCA_902151455.1). Lineage (NCBI taxonomy): Eukaryota > Metazoa > Arthropoda > Insecta > Phasmatodea > Timematidae > Timema > Timema bartmani. The sequence goes on from CABFWB010004113.1 coordinate 63,646, forward strand.
GTGGTCCTGCGGATCATATGGTTTGGCGAATGGTTACATGAGAGTAGATTTGGTTACTTCTGCTAGGTGTTAGTAACCTAAACTCCAATGAATGAATTGATTGTAGGCTTATTACCCTTAGACTGAGCATTGAAACTAAAGTCAACATGACCGAATGCCTCAAACTGTAACACACTTTCTTCGACTGACATCAAGACAATAAAGAGCTACTGGTCGAGCTCAGCGCATGTGCTGTCAAGAAGCTAAGCTCTGCGCATGTGCAGTGATATGGTGCTACAGAGCGCAAATGGTAAGAGTCCGTCACAAGTGTAGGGGCTACGCATGCTCTGTCTAGTAATCAAAGTCTACGCGGGTGTATTGTCTTCAAGTGACGTCACAGCCATAGAGAAATGTCTATCGTGTCCGATACAGGGGCTAGTGCTGCTCGTGAACGGTCTAGGAGTAATAAGTCTGTCGGGGAAACAACATCAATAGTTAATGACTGCGGCGACAGACGAAACCTGTCATTAGTGGCGTGGCCCTGGGAGCACGCGCGGGCGGAAAGGGGAGGGGGTTCGCTGGTTTTAAATGTTAGTTATTAGATTGAGAATACATCGTTCCGGTTTCTGTATCTTTGACATAACCATTCTTTGCTTGTTGCGTAATTCGCAAGGTTCCTGGTTCTTATCTGGGTTAATTCGATTCATTTTTTAACCGTGTTTTACTACTACCCGTTCGGGCTGTACGTATATATACTAATTATACTAAATTAACTTTTGGAGGAAGTGCACCCATATTTGCGTGGAGGGTGAGTGGAAAACTGTTTAAGGGAGGGGGGAGGGGGGGCAAAAACCCCGATCTCTCAGTCATAGGCAGTCCAGTCTATTGCGAGAGTGACGCCTAAGACCGGAGTTCGGCAATCTTTTTGGGGCCGGGATTGACTTACAAACTTATCAAAATTCCTTCCACCCCCCAACCGTTTCTCTGTTCTACCTATTATTGTTTTATTTCATATCCAATCTTTCCCCTTCCTTTCTAGAAAAATTTAATAGATTAAATAAAATGTACATTTAAATACCAAACTATTTAATCTCCTTATAACGTTACCGATTATGACCTATGAAGTTTATTATTTGAAAGTACTTGATATATTTGCGAGTTTAAAAGACTCAAAGATTGACTTTTAATAAAGATATAGTTATCTTATGTTACCTATCGAATAAAAAATGGCTGCGAGATCGACTTCTGCCCTAGACCATTTGACCACTGAAGTGGGTTATTACAACCTAATATGCCACATCTATACGGGTGTTGGTTTAATTCAGTAGATAAACTTGTACTGAAACAATTATAGCAAAAATATCGCTAAACAACCAGTGAAGTAGCTACTACGAAAATGACTAAGCGCATTACCACGATCATTGTTTTCAGACTTGTTCTGGTGATATGTCTGGGCTGGCGATGACGGGGGAGATGGAGGTTGGAATCCCGGTCGATTGTTCTCCGGGTGTTTCCCCCCCTCCTTTACCTCCACCCAAATACGTGTACAATTCCTCTTGATTGAACTTTTCTCATCCCTACCATATTAGTGTAATTAGTACATATGCGTATAGTCAGAATTGGGTGTAAGCCGTGCTAAAAAAATTTTTTTTTTTAAATATAATAATCTGGATTCGAACCTTAACCTCTCCCTCACTGGCAAAACTCGTATTGACAAGCTTCACGTTTAGTCCGCTTGCCTCACCGGTGCGGAGCTAGTACCTTCACC
>CABFWB010004114.1:0-65383 GCA_902151455.1 Timema bartmani
GGGAAGTGTAAGAAGAAATAGAGAAGTGTGTTTGTTTATATCTAGGCCTAACCTAACTATCCTTTCAGGTTGGCTTCCTTTACTATCACTTTACATCATTGTAGAGTGTTTCTACACTGTATTGATAAAAGTTAATAAAACTGACGTTTTAATAATTTAATATTTCCCCAAAATATGCTTCAGTAACTTTATTTAACCTATAAGAAAAGGTAAGAATCATAAACAGATAGAAAAGTTTTTCGGATTTAGTTTATTATTTCTTAGTGTAATCGTGCATGATCACGTCTTCTGTTCCATTTACATTCCTCTATGCGCAGTTGCACATGCGCATTGTACATGCTCTCGTTAAACATTATTTTACTGAAAAATTTACTTCAATTCAATTTTTAATTCTTATAAAAGTTGGTGCTCATACTTTAAAACTAAAAATAATATGACTAAAATAATATTTATAGCAAACAATATGAAAGTGTAAATGCTTTATTAATATAAATGTGGTAAGTTTAGTAAAATATGTATTGCAATAAAAAAGATCAACATTGATTTTAGACAGGTTAACCAACATAATTCTATAACTAAATAGTAACAATACTAGCGCTAGTTTTGTTGCTAAACGTATTAATTAATACAAGTTTAAAATATCTTAAGTTTGAAAACATTTAATATAATAATATATTCTTGATATTACATTTTTAATTTAACATAAATTATTGTTTTAGAATGGGACTAGGTAAAAATAGTAAAAAGAATCATTCAATTATTTAGTAATCAACTTAGATACTTTTATTTTCATTGCTTTGTCATGGGAATACAAGTAAATAATTTCAATCAAGTATAATTTAAAATGGACGACAATATTGAATAAATTTACGGGGAAAGTGGTTTTAAAGCTCTATTACGTTATTAGTGTGAAAATTGGTATTAATTTTTAACAATTTGTTAAGTAGCCAAATGATTTATAAGTGGAAATGCCGATATTATCTCAATTAAATAGCCTATGCTAACTATTGCGTTTTAAAAATTGATTATTATGTACATTAGGTGAGAGCTTGAAAATGAGGAGCCTACCAAAGTTCAAGCTCGATCACGAGCTTGGCTTGAAGCTCAAAATCGGAGTACTCACAGAGCACTAGTATGTGTCTGTGTATGTGTGTGTAGGGGCAGGCAGGCAGGTAGGTATGTATTGTAATCACTCCTTGGCAAATATGGCATTTGATTGTGAACAGAGTTTAGGGGTTGATAAATGTTTTGTTTCAATAGTGTTTTTAAAACATCTTGGCTGACATTTGGTTTGGGATTGTCAAGTTTATCTTGATATTGTAAAGGAATAAATTATATAAATAATGCAGCCAGATATATAACATCCTAATATGATATAGTTTTGATATTAGTCTGTCCACATGAATTATCCACACTTTTAAACATCCTATAAATTTGAAATTTGAAATTCCAATAGGTCTTAAAATAATGTTCAATAGAAAATATGTATATTTAACATGGCGGATTCAAAAAAGAGGATCGAATTAGTCCAGAAACATTGAAAATGAATAATTCTTTTCCTAAACTGTAAACAGTTACTATTTAGCTTAACTTTTTTTTACCTCTTTAACAACCATTTGTGCAATGTCACTTTTTCTTTTTTTATTAGCACCAAGAGGCAAGATTTCAAAATAGTGTGTATAGAGAAGTTATAACTTGATCTTAAAAAAGAAATATCAGCTTTTAAAACCTGTTCAGATTATCTCTCTTTTGTGACATAATGTATTTTTTAGCACCACGTCTTACTACCACTTTGGGTTATACACTTATCCTTGTATATTACTAATCCTAATTTCCTATTTTGTAACACAATTCAAATAAATAAATTATTAATATCCAAACATAATTTAAGATTTGGTAACTTTTCTTTGTGGTTAATTTTATATAACAAAATAACAAAGCTACTTAAGTTATTACCCATGACAAGAATGAGTACACCAGCTAGCTTAAAATATAAATAATACTTGTCAGCTACCATTCCTGAAAAAGATGAAAACAAATAAACAAAATCTTAGACTTTGAATAACTTTGTGCTAGTTTTGAAATAATTATTATAAATAATTACTAAGCTATGCTCACAAATGAGCATTTTGGATTTATATCAGAGAGATCTAAAACACTTACCTCCTTGTAATTCACTCTCCTCCATTATCAAATAATTGCCACAATATGTAAAAGTATTTTATCATGGTTATTTTGAATGTTTATTAATTTTTTACAAAGAATATAATAAAAAAAATTGTGTGTTCAAGAATATGGGTTGTTTTTAGGGATCTGCGAGTACTCTGATTTCAAGATTCGAGCTGAGCTTGTCAATAAAGCTCAGGATCAAGATCGAAAGCTTTGTATGCTTGTCATTTTCGAGATTCCTCTTGATGAACGCACATTTTAAAAATAAAATCTGGTATTTGTAAGTATAGGCCAATTAATTTAATTAATATCGGCAGTTTCATTTATAACTCATTTGGTAGAAGGTGTTAAAATTAATATTAAATTTCATACTAATAGTGTAATAAGGCTCTACAATTATTTTTGTCCATTTTGAATTATCCTCAATTAAAGTTGCATTTCCATGACAATGCATTGAAAATAAAAATATCTATATGGATCATTAATTACTTAGTATTTAATGTGCACTTTTAAAACTGAGTGATTATATAAGCACATAAGAATTTCTATGAGTGAGAACAAAAGGTAATATCAATTTTGCCGGGAAGGGCATTTACATATACCTTGCAGGGTACTTATACATACCACAATCAACATAGGACCAAAGGCTTTATTTACCCTACAAACAAAGTTGTCTTATGGACTTTTATTGTTCAAGAAAAAACTGTTAGCCCTGGCTGGGCTTGAAACCACGAACATCGGGTCCTGAGGCGAGCACTTGACCTCAAGACCACCAAGGTCAACCACTAAATCCTAGAATAAAAATAAGCTGTAGGTCCTCGATTTCATTTCACAATCACCCTACCATTACACATTAGCGTAAATGCGTATAACCCGAACGGGCATTAAGACGCAGTGCTAATAATAATAATTTGTATTATTATTATTTTTACTGTCTTTACTGCGTATAACCCGAACGGGTAGTAAGACTCAGTGCTAATAATAATAATTTGTATTATTATCATTTTTACTGTCTTTACTGCGTATAACCCAAACGGGTAGTAAGACTCAGTGCTAATAATAACAATTTGTATTATTATAATTTTTGCTGTCTTTACTGCATATAACCCGAACGGGTAGTAAGATGCGGTGATGATGATAATAATAATACTGTATTTACATGGTCCCTTTATAAATTTATAATTTCATTTTAAATAAATATAATATAGTGAATACATATTGATAGTTTTGAACTTAAATTATTTAAAGCTTGTATTAATACTTTCAGTAATATTCATTATAGTTGTAGTAAGGAGAAATATGAATTTATAATATTAGGAACGTACTTGGATGGTGCAACTTCTTAAATTGATTAGTACAACTTCTGTAGTCAATTAAACAAGATAAAATAAGAACCATAACATGAAGATAATTTATTCAAGGAAAAACTAATTTATCAAGAATTAAGTCAAACTAAGTCAAATAAATCAAGTACAATAAAATTTCTAAAAAATCATCATTGAGATTGTTAAATAGTAATGTTCTAAAATTAATTAGCAGAAAACAAGGAAAGAATATAAATCTGTGCTGATGCAATATTTAAAGTAATAGCAGGTTATAGATTAGCTGATAAGCAAAATGAATAATGGAAATTGGTAAATGACTAGATTGGAGTTGTTAATAATCTACAATGTTAAAGGATCTAAAAGTCTAAGTCTAAAATAAGCTAAGATCAATATTGCAATACATATTTTACCAAACTTTGCATATTTAATATAAAAAAAACACATTTATTATGTAATGTTTACTAAAAATATTATTTTAACCATCTTATTATTTATTTTTAAGTAGGAATATAACTTTTATAAGCAATAAAAATCGAATTGAAATAAATTTCATAATATGGTAAATTTCTAGTGAGAGCCCATAAATATGGTGTGTGCACAACTGAGCATAGCAGAATGAAATTGGAACAAAAGAAGTGATAATGCATAAGTATTATATTAACAACTAATAAATTAAATATAAAACATTCTAAATTTTTTAGCTATTTTTGATTATTATGTTTTCAAATAGGGTGATTAAAGTTAGAGAGGTTTATTCTGGAGAATTATCAGCTCATTAAAATGACAATTTTATGATTTTGTTGTTGTTGTAATTGTTAATGTAATTTTAATGTCATTGGCACATGAGTGTTGAAACCATTCTAATACATTTTTTATCAGACCTATATTTTTATTTGAGTGTTGCTATTATTTTTAAATAATGTTCTGTTATTTCTAATTTAAAACCAATATTTCTAATTTTTAAACTTTTTTCAAAAGTATCTACTATTAATAAAAATTAATGTCGCTCTCATTTTAAGAACATGAAATGTTTTCATATTTTTTTAAAAAATATCACATTTTAAAGATGTGATATTTACATTTTATGTTCCTTTTGACTGGTGATATTTTAAATATACTGTTTTATTTTTAAAATAAACAAATATATGTTTAACATTTTAAAATCATGAATATACATAAACTTGAGTTTGAATCAACACAAGCTCGCAAACCCCTAGTTGTTTTGTATACTAACTTTGTAATAGTGTAAATAAAATAAACCAAATGATCGAGGAAACCTATTCGGCAAAAGAGCTGACTGGCCCAGCTCTAAATTTTTGTTGTAATATTTGATAGAAACTGTAAACATTGAATCATTTTATTACAAAGTGGGTGTGAGTATCTCAAGGATTTTTTTATTACAACACTTCAAAAATATTAAGTAATTTAAATATATACAAACAAAATATAATTCACAGAAACTAAAACATACCCATGACCAAATGGTGAGATGAAATAAAAGCAGCAATGGATTCGATTATCCACTATATTGCGTCGATTCAATCCACTTTCATCACGAAGAAATCGCTCAAATTGGTCATCAATGTATTGTATTATTGATCGAAAGCTATAATGTGGAAATAAATAAGTCAATCACTCATAATTCAAACAAAAGAGTTATTTTTTTATAAATAAGTGAGAGTAGCTTTGCCATTCAAAAGTATAGCATGTAGGTGTACAAATAAATATGTCTTCTAGATCTTAGACTAATAAACTGTGCAAGAATAATTCATCTTTAATGTCAGGCTTACAAAGAAAATTAGTTTTGGTTATGTGAAACTGTTAAATTTTCAGGTGGAAATGATGTTTTGCCAGTAATTGGTTGTGTGCCGAATTAGTAGTAAAATGTGTAGCAATAATATTTAAAAAATGTTTCAAGATGTATTCTGAAATCATAAAGAAGGTGTATTATTTAAATGTAGGGTTGTTGTTTGTGTATAGGGAGGGCATTGTTGATCCATGAGATTTCAAGTATAACAACTCTAATTTTCTTTGTTATGTGGGAAGGATGGATAAAGCATTTATTTATCAAGTAGGGTGCCAATAAATGAGATGTTACTAGGAATTAATTGGCCAAAAACAAAGGTTGATTAATGTCCTATTATAAAGAAGTGTAAAATCAGTTGATTAATAATTGTAATAACAAGTAACATTTCCAGGCATTATTTTTGAGCTACACAATCATTCTAAAACACTATTTACAGATTCCAAAAATCACATAGCTTAACCAACTTTTGGATTAATAAATTTAAAAATATAAATTTAATTAACAGTAATTTCTAAATCCAGTCTTTTAAAAAACTATTCTCAAGTATAAGTCCTAAATCTAATATGGTTTTCAGCACCCATCAACCCTAAATGCAGCACATCCTAACCTACATTTAAGACAATATAAGTCCTATGTTTTCTTTCCCTTCTGCTTCAGCCTCATCTTTTGCCATAGGCTATGAAGATAAAATGTGACCTAATTGTCCCAATATTTTAGAATTATTACAGCCCCCCTAGCATTACTGAAGTCCTGTGTAAATATAAAGTGTGTATAACCCAAACGGGTAGTAAGACGCGGTGCTAATAATAATAATAATAATAATAAATATAAAGTTTGCTACAAGTCTTATTACTCCTTATCTTAATGCAACTTTTGTGGTCATAATACATCAACTTTTTTTTTTCTAGATATTATAGTATGTTAAATTTGCATGTTTGGGATGTTGCAGAAGTAATTTAACACTTAACCTTTTTATAACAAAGCATGGTGTGATGTAAAGCCGATGTTGCAACAAATGTTTAATTTTTATTGAACTATATTTTAACTTCAAAACATGACACATAAATGGCCAGCAGTGAGGAAAGTAAATAAATATATTTATATAATTAATGATATTACAATATTATATAAGTGATGAAATGGCGAGATTGAATTATATAAAGATACATTAGAAGTGAGGAAGCTGGCGGAAGAAAAGGCGTTGGATGTTGTGTACCTACAGGAGCCCTAAAGCACCAGATATGGAATTATCCTGCATATGCCATAAGACGCCAGAATTATATCGAATGGGAAGGCACCGATGAGTGTCATTATAGTGCTCAACAGGCACATAACAGTAACAAGGATTAATCACTTTTGCAATGAGGTCATATGTGTGGAAATTCGAACTGGGATCGGTGGATGTTTACTAGTTAACATGTATTTTCAGTTCCGAGAGGAAGTAGAACCTTAAATAGAACAACTAGAAAATATAGATGAGGCATTCCCTAATATACCAGTTGTATACATGATGGATGCAAATGCCAGGTCTCCACTCTGGCATAGCAATGACATAAGAAGGGAAGATGGTAGAATAAGAGGGTATAGGGCGTATCAAAGAGGGTAACTAATAGACGATACAATAACATCAAGGCATCTGGAGGTGGTAAACCAGCCAGGAAATCCTGCAACGTATGTAGGAAGGGCAGGAGCCAGCTCTAACATTGATGTCACCATGTGTAATGTGGAAGAAAGAGAACCAATAAGGAATTGGCAAGTGCATGATTGGGAGACATCCAGCGATCATAATCTGACAACTTTTGAACTGGTTAAAGAAGTAGACATGGAAAATGTAGGCACGCGACTCCTCTACAACCTGAAAAAGACAGATTGGGAAAAGTTAAGAAGAGAGCTGGTACTATCGCAACCTGTGTCACAGGGAGACAATATAAACCTAAAAGTGAAGGAACTCACGTGGGCCTTGCAAGCAGCTATGAGGAAAGCAATACCGGCTATGAAGGAAGACACGAGATGTGTCGACCATGGAATGAGCAGCTGCAAAAGCTAGGTAGGTATGCAAGGAGAGCAAGACGATAATTACAAAGATGCCTAGAACCAGCAGGAAAACTCCTACTATTGAATATATACCGGCAAAGGAAGGAAGAATTCGAAAATACAATAAAGATTGTTAAAAATGATAGCTGGGAAAGATTTGTACAAGAAGAATTGAGAAAGAATGCATGGGGTGCAGATTGCATCAGGGAAAATTAGACCCTTAGCTGTCATTTCAACACTCAAGAAATCAGAAGGAGGAATGACTACCTGCTTAGAGGAATCGGCTAGGCTACTAATGGATGTGTTGCTCCCTGATGATAGTCTGGAGGAGGGGGATGAGGAGAATGAAAGAGTTAGAAAGGATATGAAAATGGCATATAATAATGAAAACGTGATAGTGGAACCAGTAACACAGGACGAGATTAAATAGCAGGAATGAAAAGAAAGAAGAAGGCACCTGGACCTGATGGAATCAGGGTAGAGGTGATTCAGGAAATCATGGCCCAGCTCATGAATAAGTGCTTGGCTCAGGAAAGAATCCCAAATGTGTGAAAGCGGAGCGAAGTGGTAATTCTGAGTAAAGGGGAGGACAAAGGTCCGCAACTCCCAAAGTCTTACAGACCAATATGTTTGATGAATGTATGTGCAAAACTGCAGGAGAAAATTCTATGTGAGAGACTGCAAAAACATAGAGAGGAGGTGGGAATGCACCCTCAACAGTACGGTTTCAGGAAGGAAAGGTCTACAGAGGATGCAATCTGTGCTTTTAGCCTGATAGAAAAATCTAGGGCAAAATATCTGATAGGAATATTTGAGGACATCTCAAGTGCATTTGATAACCTTTGGTGGTCAGCCTTATTCAAGAGAACTAAACTGTCCGGGGAGTCTCTACAGGAGCTTTAAGGACAACTGTAGGGACAAGTATACAAACCTGAGATGCCCAGGAATAACAATAAGCAAAAAAATAACAAAAGGATGCCCACAAGGATCGGTCTGTGGTCCGATATTTTGGGACATTGGTCTCGAGCCTTGGTTGCTGAAGAGTGAAGCACTTCCTGAGGTGGTGGGGGTGGTTGCTTTTGCTGACGACTTGCCGATAGTGGTGGAGGCAAGTTCGAGGAGGAACCCGGAAGGAAAAAGTAATAAGGTACTGAGTGGCTTGGATAAATGGTGTAGGAAAGTAAGAATCAGCATGGCGCCGGCGAAGACAACCTACATGCTGCTCAGGGGAGTGCTTAAGAGAGAACCTATAATTAAGATAGCAAACAAATAATTAGAAGGAGCAAAATGGTTAGATACCTGGGGGTGACGATTGACGAGAAGCGTAGCTTCCTAGCTCACATGGACAACGTATGCGGGAGAGCCTTGGGGGTTATGAATGGGATAGTAAGTATAGGGCAGCGTAAGTTCCATCTACCCTTAAAACTGATTAAACTATACCATCAGGCGTTGCTTGTGTCCATAGTGGGTAATGGAGAAGGAGTGTGGGCACAACAACTGAGAGGGGATAGAGCTAAAAGGAAACTCAGAGGCCTTCAGAGGAAAATTCTTATGAGACTTTCTGAGGCCTACAAAACTGTACCAACAAACGCATTGTGTGTCACCCTAGGTGTCTGGTCCCGAGACTTAGAGGTACGAAAGAGAGCCGCTGAATATTGGCTTAGAAAAGGGGAAGTTAGACAATGTAATAGAATTAACAACTAACAATGTAAGTACCAAGGAGACCCTCCTGCGGGAGTGGCAAGCAGACTGAGAAGAGAGTACCACAGGTAGAAGGACATTCCGGTTATTTCCAAAATACGAGAAAGACTGAGAATGAAGCATTTTCAACCTTCCCAGGGACTTGTCCACTATATCATAGAGCATGGTTCATATCGAGCGTCCCTTTTTAGGATGAACTTTAGTGAAACCAGTCTTTGCTGTTGCGGAGGTGAGGCGACACCGGAACATGTGAACTTGGAATGTATATTTACTGAAAGGGAAAGAGCGGAGCTACTAGTGCCTATGCCTATGCCTATGCCTATACCTATGTCATATACCATATATTGAGGGATGTGGACTAGTGATGGGCATAATCGAATGATTTTAAGAATCAAATAATCATTCGATTCTTTGAAAAATAATTGAATGAATCGTAAGAATCATTCGAATGATTTTGAGAAGTAGTAAAGAGTCGGTAATAATATGTTTACTACTTCTAAAAGTAGTTACTAGTTGCTCATTTTGCTTTGTGCTACTATTCTCTTCACCCTACTGTCGGATCTCCCAACACACATTCCTTTGCGTTTGCAACTTATCAACACTTTTCTATTACTGTATTTAGTTCCTTGTGCCAGCATCAAAGACCAAAGTACAGCCACAACAAAATATTATACAGTGAAAGAGTGAACGCATTAGTCACATAAGTACATCGCAATTAATATAAATACTTTTGCATACGATTAGTAATTAAATAAAGAACATACCTTTCCCTTTGTGGACTGGTGAAGCCACCTCGATGAGGGTATCGAAAGCAGAAAGGGACAGACATATGGACTAACTAGAAGAAAGAAGACAAAGACAGAACCAAGACTTGAGACAAAACAGACAGGAAGAAACAACTGAGGAAGAAGTGACAAGTGAAGACGAGAGAGACGAAGAAGGAGAAGAAACATCAGACTTAGATGAGACGTTTCCAAACTGGTGAAACAAAACAAAGAAAGTGTAATAAAAGGGAGGATGGACTAGATTTTGATGGACTCTGGATGCATCTAGAGCTCTAGCCGAGGAAAGACGTCTCAGGGATACCAGTGATGAATATCGCTGATGAACCAGGGACGCCTGAAATACCGGCTAGGGGAGAAGGAAAGTAAGTGGATACAGATGAGTCGTCGGAAGTTGTTCCTTAATCGAAGAGCCCTGCTTGCTTGGAAACAAGCGTGATGCTGGGCTGAAGCTATCGAGCACTCCAGGGATGTCGACTGGCCACAGTAGGAAGTGACCAGAGAAGAAAAAGAAAATGGGACTCCCTACAAGGAAAAATATAAATTGATTGTGTAGACAACGGCACTAAGTATAAGTAAGGTTAAGTTAGACCTAAGTCCAAAGCAGGCATATCAAAAGGAAAAAAATGAATGTATATAGTCAAAATAACTTCAATAGAAAAATAGGGACAAGTATAGTGTAAGTTATTATAAATTAAATAATGGTATTGATATATAGTAAAATGAGCTGCTAACAGGCACAGGTCGAGGTAAATAGGTAATGATCAATAACAGGACAAGTAGTTTTAGTAGTAGTATATGTTTATATTCCAGAAAGTTTATGTGTAAAAATTTTAAATTCACTATATAGAAGGCATATTGTATATGAATAGAGCAAAAAAAGTCCTAAATTATAGTAAAATAAGATGTCAGGACAAATGGAAAAAAAAAGGTATAATGGAATTTTAGAAGTAGTTTAAATTGAACAAAATTATATATATACATATTTATCTAACCCAATGGAGTAGACATACGAAACTGTTCTGTATGATAGGAAAATGGTCCAACGGATGACTTATGGATATGTTTCGTTCACTTCAAAGAATACAAGGAATAATTTCATATTTAAAAAAATTATTATATGAATTTATAAAGTGATTACGCCTATTTACTTACATTGGTAAAGAAATCTTTTCATTCACAAGACATAACATGAAAATCTAAATAGTATATTTTTCTAAACTCATAACAATCTAACCCGTACATTTGAAAACTGTTTACAAAACTGTTTACATCCATATGAATGTGAGCCACACATATTTTTCCATGCAACTCGTACGTAAATTTGCGTTGCACTTAGCACATTGAGTACAAGACCGTGTAATTGTAAAAGTACTAAACTCCCAGTTACAATAACAACTATTTACAGTTTATTTTTGTTGCCAACCTTATATAAAATAATAGAGGGAAATGTTCTTTTTAGATTCTTTGAATCAAATACGAAACTTAGTTCAATTGTTACTGAGGGAGGGAAATACTAAATTACCAACCTATAGTTATTTTGCACATCATAGGTAGGAATTTTAACCCAGACATATATTGCTTTATAAATTCGTTTTGACTATAGCAGGGATTTTTTTTGTCAGACACCTTAGCTAAATCAGTGGCACATCTGCTTACTAAGTCAAGGGTCTAAAGTTCAATACCTGACATGACTGGGTATTGTGTTTGTAAGTTGTTCTCTAAGTTTGTGCTGATAAAATCATTCAGTTCAGAAAGTATAGTTGAAGTGTCCCAAATTAATAAAAACTATTGATAATAGATGTTTTAAATATATTTAAATATTTTTTTTAAGTGCTGGCCAACAGTTGAGTCAGTGTTATAACAGGTGATAGTGGAACAAGGGATTGGTTTCGTTTGTGAAAGAAAGATGAAAATTTAGATTAAAAAAATGATTATAGTCATAACAATCATATAACACAATTTTACATTTAACTTGACACTTCTAAGTCTGATGAATTCTTGAGAGGTTGATGTATTTTATTTAAAGTATTTTATTTTATTTTGTTTGGCGCTGTAGTTGAATGTATTCATTTAAACTGTCACTCAATGCATACATTTTTTTATTTCTTTATTTTAGATATTTAACATGCACTTTCTGAACCAATTGATTATATCAGCACACGAGAATTTTTTATGAGCAAGAGTGAAAGGTCTTACCAATTTTGCCTTTAGGTTGTGGCTTTATTTATATCATGGTAGGCTTTTAAATTAATGATCATTGCACCTCCCCTCAAAATTGTGAAGAACATTGCTGTTAGATCTTCTTTATATAATTGCATGAAAAGTTGATACATATTTTAAATAAAATGAGCTCTAAATATGAGTAGGGAGCCCTTATAGTAATTAATAATTGTATGACGCAGTATATCTAATATATTTAAAAAAAATCTCATGAAGTACAAATTTTATCATCTGAATACTAAAACATCAAAAATGTAATTGTAAAAATCTACAGACCACACAAATACAAACTAATGATTTTTCTGAGAAGTTGATAAACAGCATTAGTCACTATAATTGTATGAACTTACTTTTGCTAAGTAATATTTGGCTTAACTAAATTAAAAATAAATTTTAAAATTATTTTGAAGCAAATTGTGCTCTCTTAATTTTGTAATCATGTTATGTATATGTAGTTTTTTTTAGCACCACGTCTTACTACCTGTTTGTTGGGTAATACACCTATATAATAATTACATTAATTGGTTCAGCATTAGAAAGGTTGGATTTAGAGGAAGTGTACCCACATTTGAAAGGAGAAAGGTGAAAACCATTTAGGAAAAACTACCCTCAGTACACTCGACCAGGATCGAACAAGGATCTCATCATCGGCGGTCTAGTCTATTACAAGTGTGGCGCTTTGGACCATGTGGCCACCAAAGCGGGTGTATATGTAGTAAAAATTTCTATCCAAACGGTCGTAACTCATTTAAATGTGTTAAATAGTATAAAAAATAATGTCCATCACCTGTCACTGTTGTCAATGGCATCTCCATAACCCGGTGTGTCCACCACTGTGAGGCGCAATTTCACTCCTCGCTCTTCAATTTCCACAGTAGAAGCATCCAACTTCACAGTTTGGTGAGTTTTTTCTACAAAGTGAAATTCGTATATATGTTTGTACTGTTATTTTGTGTGTTAGGATTGGGAAAAAAAAAAAAGGATTTTTGACAAAAAAAAGTGAGGCGTCCATTTTCCAAAGCGTGACTTGTCCATAAAAATTAAAAATCGAGTTATTGTTACCAATGGTTTCAACTTGGGATCATCTATGTATTCACGTATGTTTTACAGTTCCAAAAGTCCTTAAACACTTAAAAATTATTTGAGAATCCTTACAATTTCCAAAATGGCCCTTGTCCACAATCAAATATCCAAAATGGACGCACCTTAAAATATACCTTATATAGGAACAAAAGGCTCCTTGTCCCATATCCTCAGTAAGCAAACTGTTGAACGGAGTTTCGAAACAAACCTTGTCCAATTCTCAAGCATTGTTACGTGGCTTGTTAAAATCTCTTTTCTTTAGTATTTGGTTTATTTGAATTGGATAATACATGTTGTGTAGTTGGTAATGTTATATTTTCATTGAAACCAAAATTAAACTAAAATAAGTTCAACAGTCAGAAAGGTTATCATTTACCTGTGAAAAGTGCCTTATAAGACTATCAATAATTTTAGTTGTATTTGAGGTATTTTAGTCTTCAGCCATTAAGTGTTTATTTATTTATCTGAAGGAACTATTACAGTTTTTGGCTAAGTAGTTTTGTGGGTTATGGAAGAACCTATGCCTACAGCTAGTGGAGAAAGTGAGGTTAGGCAAGTTGGAAGGGTGAGATGTTCTTCTAAAGGAAAAGGCAGAAAAAAAGAGAGGAATCCAAATTTATGGAAGAAAAATGTGGACAAAAAGACTAAGTATCCTCCGAAGTGCCTGCCAAAAATACCTGATTGCAAAAACCAGCACCAAAATGATTTATATTGCTCACAGCTCACACTTCAAGATGTTCATAAGGCTCACAACAGTTTTTATCCCAGCAAAATTATCAAGAAAATTTAATCTTGAAATATATAATAGCAGTATTACCTAAACGTAAATGAGCTGAAGAAGAACGTAAACAACATACCCAAGCTTGGTATAGGTATTACATACCTATAACACAACATGGTCAGTCAAAATAAGTTCAAATCTGCCAAAAGGAATTTCTGAGCATTTTAAACATTTCAAAGAAATGGGTCCAGAGAGTTTGTAGGTCCTATATTGAAAGTGGCATATGTGCCACAGAAAATCATGGAGGTGATCATCGCTGACAACAGCATGAAGGATAAAAGAATTCAGTCAAAACTTCCAATGAGTTTCTTGTGCCATTACAGTCCAATTACTGCCATAATAGCCAGACTAATAGGCAATATTTAGACAGTACATTGCCAATTACAAAACCACATGCTTTTACAATAGTTTATGTTCTGAAGAGGCCTTGAAAGTAAAGTATGAATACTTTAGAAATTGTTTGTCAAGGAATATAATAACCTAAGTTTTGATTCAACTGTAGTAGATGCATGTTCAAAATGAAGCAAAGATGTAAGTCAAATAGAAATACTAAAGCTCTTGAAATTGAGTTTGAGCTTCATAAAAGGTGTTCCAATGCAGTTTACACACTTTTGAAAACAGATGTAGAGAAAGCTATTACATTGACATTTGACATAGACATTTTATTGACAAAAAAACTTGGTGCTACCAAAAATTCATGATCAAGCCACATATTATTCACTTCAATTGTACCTGTATAATTTTATAGTGTGTGAGGGAACATCGAAAGACCTTCAGCCTGCAATTGCAAATTTTATTTACACATGGACAGAGGCAGACAGTTATAAAGGATCATCTAAAATGGCTTCTGCGGTTTACCATCGGTTAACCAATACTGACTTAGAAGAAAATTGTGCGCTTGTTTGCTGATGGTTGTGGGAGGCAGAACAAAAACGTGATAAAGAATGGTATGCTGATGAAGTGGTTGTACGAAGCCCCCATAACATTCGTGAAGTTGATCTTACCTTCCCCCTTCCTGGACACTCCTTTATTCCACCCGGCCTCGTGTTCAGGCTTATTCCAAATGAAATCATCAATGTGCCACCCCTTCCATTTCAGATTTTCTTTGTGTGTTTCTTTATAGGTATATAGAGGTAATAACCTATATAAATGTATATATTCAGATCTTTCTGTGCATGATGCTATTTTTAAAAATGTTTCTTGCTAAAAATAAAATATTTGCTCTGACATGGATTGTAATTACTTAAAATATTCATAGCGTTTTTATTTATTAACCACTCCTGCTTCATTTTGGGGTCAAATTAAAGCTTATTCTTAGTATGGTGAAATCTCCCTTAATGGACACCTCTGAATAGCAAAATCTTCTTTATAACGGAGTTGTAATTTTACTAAAGTGGTACATTTTGTCGGTTCTTAAAATGTCTCAAAAACATAAGTGTTTAACTTTGAAAGACAAAATAGAATTTGTGAAAGTGAGAGAGAAAGAAAAGTTAAGTGTTCGTGATTTGGCGACTAAATTTAACGTGGGGAAAATCCATATCAGTGACATTCTGAAGAATAAAAATAAAATGTTTGAACTCTTGGGCCATAAATGAAAACCAATTAAATAAAAGAGCACATCTGAAAACGCAAGTACAACCTGTTGATAATGTGACATTTGAACAGTTCTGTCGCACTAGAGCCAATAACATTCATTTGTATGGGGCATTAATTTGTGGAAAGGCATTGGAAATTTCTAAGGAATTGGGTTTAAGTGACTTCAAGGCTTCTATTAGTTGGCTGGAATAGTTTCGAATTGGACATAATTAAATAATAAATAATTAAATTTATTTTCTTTACTTTTCCTCATTTTGCTCATTTACAGTATGCTTTGTACAATATTTTTTTATTAGTCATCCTACTTCCAATACTGCACAGTGCAGTAATTATGTATACTGTTTCAGTTAATATCCACAATACTGCATATAGGTCCATAGAGGTTAAATTGTGTTCAAGTGGTATGAATTTTAAACATTTTAAAATTATTTTTCCAAATAACGAACACTTCTTAGTAACGGGCATATTTTTGGTCCCAGATGGTGTCGGCTATTAAGAGATTTCACTGTACTTTAAAACAATTAGACAATTAATATAGTTTATATAGTAATGTATGTTTTATTTTTTTATTTATTTCTCAAATGTTAGGTTATATTATGGCTTCCAAACCACAAAAAAACAAATTTTCATATTTTAAAGACAATACAAGAATAGCATAAACATTTTTAGAGAAATAAATGAAGATGGTGTTTTATGTGGTTTATGAATTAAAAAATATTTATGTTTTGTTAGATTACATTATGGCTGGTGTGCTTGTGCTTAAGCCACTTATAGCAAACGATCATATTTGTATCCTTCAGTTATATGAGCTTTATTTAAAACATATATATTGGTTAATATAGTGGAAAATATGAGTCATAAAAAAGTTAGGGCTGGGCCGATCAGCTATTTTGCCAATCATAATCATTTGTTGCCAAGCTATTATGCTAATAATTTGATTTATTTTTTGATATTAGTGAGCATTTTCTGTCAACACGTCACTAAACTTAAATGATAATAATATCTTGTTTTTAATTTTTCAAACTTTCTTATCACCACGTCCTACTACCTGTTCAGGTTGTATATGATAATGACTCTAATGGGGTAGGGATGAGGAAGGAAGCAGTTAAGAGGTAATCTACCTGCATTTGCATGGATGGGGAGTGGGCAATCATGTAGGAAAAACCACCCTCAATAAAATCCACCAGGATTTAAGCCCCAATCTTTCTATCTTCAGAAGGCCAGTCTAACACAAAAGTGATGCCTTAAGCCCAGAACACATTGGACGATAATCACAAGACATTTCTTGTGTGTCTGAATACACGGAAACATCATCTAAGTGTCCAGCGGTAAAAGATCAAAGAATGTTGCCAGTGTTCCAGTCTCCCACTTTCAAAGGGAAACATCGCTCAGTGTGGACCCACGCGTAAGCATTGGCGGACAACTTTTGAATTTAATTTAGTTGATTTCTATTCCCCGTCTTAGTCAACAATAGTTTCCTTTTGTATTTTGGTGGCGACTTTCTTAAGGTTACTAGAGATTGCATTACTATTTCAGCTGTAAAGTTGGTATCTTACTTTGTAATTTTGGGTGCTACCAAACAAAATACCTATTCAAAATATGGTTTCATCATTTTTACGAATTTTTTTTAAATACACATCCATCATTCAACAATAGATCTGACAAGAAACCATTACCATAATTCTCCGGTCTTAAAAACTCCCTTTTCCAACCAAGTCTTTTTCACTTTTGGTGATATTTAATTATAATAAAAGCAGCAGAAACATCAGCTGCAATACGCTGATGCATCGTGGAGAGGGTCTATGAGATGTGGTTGCTCGGTGTGGATGCAAAACATCAGTGGAGACTTGTGTCCACAAACAAGTTGGTGTATCCACGGGCGATGTTGCCGAGTCACTAGATACTTGTATCTGGCAATTATCGCCCAGTGGGTACTAGGCTTTAGACCAGTGGTTCCCAACCTGGGGGCGATCGCTCCCAAGTGGGCGATTTGGGTTATCAGGGGGGCAATAAATAAGTGGGGGGCGATTAAGGGGCGATGAGTATTCAAAGGGGGAAAAATTAAAATAGTACTGTACAGTAGAAGTTGCAGGGTAGCACGAGTCACTGGCTATTCTCAGCCGGCAAGTTCACTGCACTCACCCCTCTCCACAGCCCCCACCTGTTGTTGCTCAGCGCGGCTGACTGGTGACTCAACCCCCTCCCCCTCCTGCCATCACAACACACTTGCCATTGACCTACATTCGTCTTCAGTCTTCACTAGCCTTTGTGTGCCTCACCATCAGTTTTTGTGCGTGTCTTTTCTGTTTTTGTGCGTGTCTTTTCTGTTTTTGTGCGTGTCTTTTCTGTTTTTGTGCGTTTATTTTGAAGTTTAGAAGTTCATGCACAATGTATTCAAAAAAGAAGAAGTGTCGTCAATACTCAGCTGAGTATTTAAATTTTGGTTTTATCGCGTCACTGCAAAATGTGCAGTTTCCACATTGTCTTTTGTGCGATAAAACATTTACTAGTAATGAAGCCATGAAGCCTTCGCAAATGAAAGATCATTTATCAAGAGTACACAGTGATAAAGTGAGTAAAGAACTTAGTTATTTTCAACACCTCAAAGCTAAAGCTGATAAACAGCCTAATGTGAGTGAATTATTTAAAAAACGAGCAACCGATCTTGACAAAGGTCTTCTTGCTTCTTACGAGGTGTCTTTATTGATCGCTAAATGTGGTAAACCTCACACAATTGGCGAAACTCTTGTTTTACCGGCTACCAAAAAAGTTGTTGAAATCATGCTAGGCGAGGGCCCTAGTAATGAGATAAGTCAATCGGTTCCTTTGTGCAACAATACTGTTTCCAGGAGAATTGACGAAATGGCCACGGACGTTGAATCCAAACTCACCAATTTGTTGAAAAAAAGTAAATTTGCATTTCAGATTGATGAATCAACTGTGATTGATAACAAAGCAATTTTATTAGCTTATGTGAGGTTTATCAATGAACAAAAGGAAATTACCGAGGAAATGTTGTTTGCTAGAACTTTGATCACTGATACGAAGGGATTGTCGATTTTTAAAGTGGTGCAAGATTATTTTGAGGAAAAAGAGATTCCCCAAACAAACATGAGCGCTTGCGCAACAGACGGTGCTCCTGCCATGTCAGGTCGTCATGCTAGGTTTCTAGCCCACCTTAAGAAAGAACTGCCAGAGGTCATCACTATTCACTGTGTCATTCATCATCGTCAACACTTAGCTACGAAAAAAATTGAGTGGTGTCCTGCATGAAACCCTACAACTGGTTATTTATTACTGGTGTCAACAAGATTAAAGCTAATTCCCTCAATGACCGTCTGTTCAGACAACTTTGCCATGAAAATGATGAGGAATTCAAATGCTTGCTTCTACATACGGCCGTGAGGTGGCTTTCCAAAGGAAACTGTTTGTTCCGTTTCTTCGAATTATTTGACACGGTTACAGAGTTTCTCGACACGTCTGATCCTGTTTTAAGTGAGAATTTGAAGCAACGCAAGTTGGAACTTGCGTACCTTACAGATATTTTTGAAAAAAATGAACGAAGTCTATATAAGGCTTCAATGAAACAAGTTGAACTTTATCAAGGCCAAAGGAATTATTTAATCATTCATCGCCAAGTTTGATATTCACAAGGTAAATATTGGCCGTAAAGAGCTGATTCAGTTTCCGACCCTTAAAAAATGTTCAGTGTCAGATAACGAGACTCCTGAACTCCCAGAAGACAAAATCCTAATTTTTACTGATCACCTTGACCAGTTAAAAACTGACATGGAATCAAGATTTGAAGATTTGAAGATTTGAAGTTACAAAGTTACAAATTCCAGATTGGATTCTAGATCCATTCTCATTTGAAGCTGTGGATAAGCTTTATAACTCTTTGCAGACAGAGTTTCTAAATCTGAAATATGACTGTGAGGCGAAAATTATTTTCAAGCAGAGCGGCTACGAGTTAGTCTGGGTGAAGCTTATGGACACTTATCCACAACTGTGGGGAAAAACTGAACCAATTCTCATCTCGTTCCCGTCAACATATTTAGTTGGAAAAGGATTTAGTTCTGTTGTCCAGCTCCCCACAAAACAAAGAAATAAGTTGGACACTAGCCTCAAAGGAGACTTGCGCCTGAACTTGACGAACATAAAGCCGGATATTCAAGCTTTAACTGAAATCCACCAAGCACAAGGCAGCCATTGAAAAGGTAAAATAAAACAATAACAAAGTTTTCAAACTTTCATTTATTTTTTCAAATTTTAACTGTCAATTTTCTTAATTTTTTCCAGATTCCAATTTAAAAATGAAAACATATAATCCTGTTTTTTAAATGTATGTCAATGATCTTAGTTAATTATTTCACTTCTTTGTTCTTAAAAAAAATCTGAAAAAAATGTACGTTTTAATTTTTTTTCTATTTTATTTAAGAGTGACCTGATAAAACTGCTTTGGTTGTTTTTATATACGGTAGTAAAATTGTTTAAAATAATAATAATTATTATTATTAGCACCGCGTCTTACTACTCGTTCGGGTTGTACGCACTTACGCTAATGTGCAATGGTAGGGTGATTGTGAGATGAAATGGAGGACCTACAGTTTAACGTGGAATCCGAACCACGGTAGAGGCCTGGCATTCCTCACATTCACAAGTTGTGATTAATACACATCTTGTCAGAGGTGAAGGAAGGGGTTTAAAATAATAAAACTGCTTTATTATTTACACTTTACTTCAAATTAAAATTAGGCATACAATGAAAATGAAAAGGGGGCGATAGGTGTTAGTCAACCACCAGAAAGGGGAGATGGGCCACAAAAGGTTGAGAACAACTGCTTTAGACCATTCAGCAAGTGAATCAGGTTTTTTCAAAGTTAATATGGGTTGAAAATATATTGATTTTTTAAAATTATTTTTCATTCATTAAATTCATAGGAAATGTTAATAAGCAATCTGAAAAAATTAATAATTAAATGGTACAACACATCTAAAAATTTCTAATATTGTGTAAAGATTCAAAGAAACTTTTCAAATAGAGGTTTACAGTAGATTACCCTTAAAATAGGGTTTCTCATAAAAAAACACATCAACTTGTTAATTACAATAAACTTTCTTAATATATAAATTTTAAGCCAAATTTTTCTTATATTAGTAACAAATTTCAAAGTTTCAAAAATGCAGCTGATTTTTAGCAGATGAGTAACATAGGTTTTAGCCCTGGAAAGACTCAGTCCCAAGTGATTTCTTGAGACCCAAAGCATATGTATTTCAGTGTCTTAGGAGGGAAGAGTTTTTTGGAGGGGATCATTTAATCATATTTACTCACTTGGAATTCAGTTCGGCCCATGACCAATTTATAACGTGCATGATTTCCCTTAATATACCTATCACGTATTTGTGTTAAAAGTATATGAAATAGGGACATCTTAACAAGTGTGTATTAATCGTGTTCATTAATTATATTGATTTATCAATTAGTATTTGATTAAGTTATTTACAATTTAATATACCTAGTCTTTTTTATTATTTATTGTTTTCAAGTATCTAATTTTCTAACAATCTATTATGTTTGGTAAATAAAAATTGTTAGCTTGCCTTGGGGCAATTTATGCACAAAAAAATCTTAAATAAATATTTTAGCTCCAATTTTTATATAGGTACCTAAAGAGGAAAAGAGAAAAGAATATAAAGAAAACCTGAGATGTAAGGGCACATGGCATTAAGTGATAAAACATGAAATT
This sequence comes from Timema bartmani, assembly GCA_902151455.1. NCBI lineage: Eukaryota > Metazoa > Arthropoda > Insecta > Phasmatodea > Timematidae > Timema > Timema bartmani. Next base: position 21,249 of record CABFWB010004114.1, read on the forward strand.
AACCCTTGGGAAAAAGTATGTTTAATAGGTCAACTGGTAAAAATTAAGAGAAATGTTGAGTGTGGATAAATTAGCAATCATGGTGGCTTTCGGCCCCTTAGCCTGGTTTGACAACTATACTTCAAGGGCAAACAAGATCCTCACTTGGCATACAACTTTGAGCATACTAAGAGGGGTTGTCTTATGTAGGTAAGCAGAGTTGTCAAGATTCTTCTGTAAGTAACAAGGCTTTTACACTATAAAGAAAGTGTACCATGGGCGAGTTGTGGAATGACTCTACATAGATGCCTATGATGATGGTGCCTTTTTTTCAAGGACTCCAGATAACAGGAATAATCTAATATGACCATTATCAGGCCCTGGAATAATTGGTATATGGATGCCATTATCTATTACTGAGGATATTTCTTTCCTCTCCTTCAATTTCTCACTTCTTTAATGCTCCTCCCTCACTCTTTCTCAAACACACCTCTTCTTTACCCCTACTCTTTCTCAGTTATATCACTATTCATTTGCAAAACAGTAAGAATTTTAGATTAAACTCATGAGCAAGCTTTGTTAAATATTATTTTGCAAATCAATAGAAAAGTTTCTTAAAATTCAAGTGGCTTTTTTAAAAACATAAGTGAAAGTTTCAATTTTTCTTAACAATAATTTATAACCAAATACCTTGTTTGATTCCATAAATTCTGAGTCAATATAAGCTTTAAAAAAATACACATTTTTTAGGATAAATATGTTGCCACTTACCAACTGCATCAGGAATTACTCTTTCTGGATATAGATCTGTCAAAAAAAGACTGTTGACCAAAGTTGACTTCCCGAGGCCTGATTCTCCAACTACCATCAATGTAAATTCAAAGCCTTTTTTTACAGATTTTCGATGAACTTGATTTGGCAAATTTGCAAACCCAACATAACCAGGTGTTTCCAAACTTGAAAACTGTAAACAATATATCACACAAATCAGTATAGATTATGTAAATAATTAGCTATTATTAGGATTTATGGTTCTAAGATGGGAGCAACTCAAAGAGTGTGTAGAAGGTAAAAAAAACTTGTTACTTCTAGTCCTTAACACAAAAAATAATCAACAGAAGTGTTTTTTAAGTGGGTATTGTTTAAATAAAAAAGTTTATGTAGAGACAAGATTTAAAACTCAATATGTTTGGGGATGGATCACACTTTGAATGTACTTGCAAACTTGTTTTTATAGTTTGTTATTCAAGGTGGTTGAAGAGATGTATGTTTGAGAATCTAATAAAAGGGGCATTCCATCGTCACGGGTGGGACACTCACTACACTTCTCTTATTTTGACAGTAAATATCCCATATAATATAAATTATAGTTTGTCAATATGGTATGATAGCAATAGTCTACTCATAGCTGCACCACCTGGCTATGAGAAATTATATTTCACAGTTCAGATGTGGAATTAATGAGCTTTAACCTATTGTCACGGATGGGACGAAAAAAAGACATGCCTTGTAACACAGTAGATGGTTTTAAGAAAACTCTGTGAATTAATGAGCAAAAAATATATGTCATTAATTCTGAAATAATTAATGTTTGACTTGCACATTGCAATTAAAAACTAAGTAAATAAATTATAATAGTTTTGTATATATTAATATTTACTGTGTCACGGATGTGACAAGGGTGTGTCATGGGTGTGTCACGGGTGGGACATACTGTACATTTATAGACCAGAACACCTTTCTAATGTATTGAAGAGAACAGCAATCATTACAAACAAATATTAAAAACATTCTGAAACACATTATGTAACTTAGTGATATGATTAATAATCTATTGAACCAGTCCAAAAGTTTTTTCCAAATTATTTTCTCCCTGCTTCTTACTAAACACACTTAAAAGTAACTGAATTAGATTTCACTGTTCATACACATCTACTTCACCAGGGAATTTATAGAAAATACTGTTTGACATTTTTTATATCTGGTGTTGGTAATATGCCAAGAATCTGGTCAAAAATCACAAATGAAATGTCCTTTTCATTGGTTTTAAATAGGTTGCCGCTGTCCCCAACATTCCTCAAAAACATTACTTTTACCTCCCTATAATCTTCTATAGAGGTTTGAGCAATACCAGCATATCTGTACTTAGTTGAAATATCAGTCTTCTTGATTTTGGAGGTTGTGAATTTGACTAGCAAAAAAGAACCTGCCGTTAGGTCTGCAACTGTAATAGCCTTTGTTGGAACCATGCTGTTGGATGCATCCAATGAAGAAGTTTCACAAGCTGCACTGCCAGAATTACTCTCCGGGTAGACATTTGAGAAGTCAAGCTTGAAAACTCTAAACTTGGATAGCTCTGACTGGAAAGTGCGCCCTACAATCAAACTTTCCTTATTGTAGCCCTTCAAAAAGTGTAGTGACTGTAGCTTGTCAATACCAATTTCAAACTTCCATCTTTCATCCAGCATTTCTTTATTTCTTTCGACTTCTTCCAGTAAAAGGTGTATTATTTTGACATTTTCGACTGAAGAGCAAGCCGCTTCTAAAAAATCTTTAGCATTATCAATTTGAGCCTTGCGTTGTTTCACTCTGCTCCACACAGCCCTTTTCACAACTGCACCAATCCCATCAACAGCTCCCTTACCGTGGGAGGTGGCAAAAAAGTACCACTCTCCCTCTACATTGAAGTCATCTGGCATAAAACAAAGGTTTGTTAGTGTGAACCAATTTTTAAATCGGGATGCTGCTCCATCAGTGAATATCTTTATTTTTTGTAGATCATTTAATTCCTGCTTCAACTCGCTGATGATTCTTTTAAGACAGGCAAAAACAGCATACTTATCATGGCTCAAAACATCAGTTACAATGACAAACGAACAAATTTCACTGCCAGGGTGCCAGGCGCAAGCAGTAAAGACTGTGATTTGCTTATGACTCCAGTGTGCTGACTGAATTTCATCCTGTGTGACGGCTGAATAGTTTTCTTCAAAGTCAATTTGCAACACAACCTCACCTGCCTGCAAGGTTTGTTTTACCTCAATGAATGTTTGAGATTGGATTCTCTTAACATATACATGTGTCTTGAAATGAAGCAGCTAGGAGTTAAGCTCATGGACAGCTTCCTCAAGTGTTCCATCAGTTGCAACTATTTAGAGTGTCCTTCAATCTCAGTCCATTTACTCCAAGTAACATCGCAGAAGACATCTTCATCAATTAGAGTGAGGTCAGGGGTACATCTGTTACAGCTCCTGAGCATGCATTTTTCATTTTTTATGTCACAACAAATCATTTCAAGTAGTTTAGCACCAGAATTTGGAAAGTACTAAACTTTCTTGTTCAGGGCTTCAAAAATGTAATTAAAATTACTGTGATATTTGCAAACACACACATTGTGTGGCATCTCCCTAGTCAAGAGAACATAAGTAGGGCGAAGGTCATAAAACTTGGCTATTTTTACTTAAATGTCAGGGTTTTCTGACATAAATAAGGAATATGCCTCCTTAACAATCATGTTCATGTAGCGCTTCCAATACAATACTCTCTCTCCCGTTTTGGTTTTTTTTAATAGTTTTGACATCTTTTATGCCTGGAGACTGGCGACTAATACCATCACATTGATAAAAAAAAGTCTCCAATTTTTCAATTGTTTCTCCAGATAATGCATGTTTAACTTCTTTTTCCTCCATATCATTGGGAAGATTATTTTTAGCATGAGATTTGTTAAAATTCTCTTACACTAGTTTTTTTATGACAGCGGTCTTTTTCCTGGAGCTGCAGGGAAGCATTTTTTTTAACTTGACCTACTACTTTCACAAGGGACTGCACACAAGAATAGGACCCTAGGAGTGTTCCCAATTCCATGGCATCAGCATATACAATTTTTGAATTTTCTTTCTTCTTCTGTCTGTACTTTCTTTTTCGTTTAGTTTCTTTCAATCTTCTTGCAACCATGAGCCTTGTTGATGTAGTCTCTTTTCTCTTCATGTTTTCCAGTCTCTTCCTGTCCCTCTGGCGTTCTTTTACTATATGGCTTTTGTACTCATTAGGCTTGGCTTCTTTCACTGTCTTTCTTTTCCGCATACGCTCAGCTGAAGTAGTCTTTCCCATTTTTCCTAAAAAAAAATCAAGAAAGGAAATTCTGCATATAAAATACTGTTCCAGATCCTTGCAACAATACAGGTTAGTTTAGTAGGGCACTAGCCAATTTTACTGTGTGCAAAAATATCAGTTTAATTAGGCCTATGGCTCAATATAGGCCTACTTTAAAAAAGGTTTAAATCCATTGGTTAATTTAAAGAAAAAATAAATATCATAAAGGAAGTTTATCCCATTGTGCAGTCAAATGGCTATAACCAGCAAATTACTATTAAATTGGGGCCAAACATAACTTTTGTCCAACCCATGAGACCCACTGTCACGGGTGAGACAAACTAAAATGTTTAAAATCTTGTGATTGATCAGTTTTACAAGAAAAATATTTGAGAAATGTGTTAAACATCAGAAATTTTTCACTTTTACAAAGTTACAAACCTAGCCTCCAAACTAATTTCACTATAGACTAAATTTAGATTTATTTATTTTTTTGTCACGGGTGGGACATCTCAATCACTCTTTTCTCATTTTTAGATAATGATCAAAATACTTACCTTATCAAAATAATCATATGTGGAACTTGTAGTACAAATATGAGGGCATCAGCTCAACACTCAATCCTCTCCCAAATGTAAACATAGATGCTTCTGCAGTGTTGCCAGCCTAGATTACAAGGGGGAGCTGAATTGTATCCATTCTGAATGGTATCCATTCTGAATGGTATCCATTCAGACATTTTCTTGAACAAGCACCACAAATAAAAAGTCTGATTTGTATCCATTCTAGCCAGCCTAGATTACAAAACTATTTTCCAAGCATGGGAGTGCAAACACAAACTTCAAGTACATGGTTAAAAAATAATTATCAGTTTTTTTTGTTTTTTTTCCAGGCAATGATAACTTTGGAGTTTTAAATTATAAAATATATTGAAATTAGTTTGTTTTTTCCACCTTAAGAAATATGTGTTGGGGCTAACTTTCTCATGGAATGCCCCTACATTGTTAGTAAAATGTATTACAAACTAAAATAGTTAGAAATTGTATGGCAATATTACCCATTTTAGGTTCCGAGTTAAAATGTGGCAGTTAAGAATAAATAGGCCTACACACATACAGGAAAGCTAAGTAATTTATAAGCAATTTATAGCTGGTTAATTAGCTTGGGTGGTATTCTGAAGTAGGGGAAACCCTTGTACCTAGGGCCGTTTTTTTTTTTCCAAATTGCTGTGAGTCTCTGTGTTTAACGCATTTACAAAGTTTTTACCCTAAAAAATAGAGTACTCTTTTCTTGTATTTAAGGTTTTTTTTAAATTAGTATTGTAGTATCGTATAGTGGCTGCGTTGTTGGTTAAAATAATAAAACTTTATTTATTTAAATTCTTATTTATTAATCACTTGCATCAATTCTTTAGCTAATATGATAAATTAATTAACAAAATCATATATTTAAATTACTATTTATTATATTGGTTGGCATCTAGTATTTCACTTGATACACTTCATACGCCGTGGTTAGTGTGATAGTGGCCGTCAACAGATTTAAGATAAATTAACAATATCAATTGCTTTAGCCGTGATGTAATATAACTACTATTAGCTATCACACCTGATTATTTTTTACTATACTAATTTGATCAGTGGCGACTAACCGAGTGGCTAACGCGAGGTGTCATTAAATGATTTACAAAAACATTACACCCCAGAGTTGACCCGGCAGCGTCCTTCAACTAAGCCCGGTGAAACAAGAGTAACGAATCTCTTCATCGACTCAACTGATTTGTTAAAATTTAATATCAGGAAAACACTCCCATTGGTCCTCAAGATCCAACATGGCCGAACCTAACTGTCCCCCGGACCGTTAGCGCGGTCCAAGACAAGGGAAGAAAGCCACCCCCCTTAGCAGCTTTTAGGAAGTTATTGTTTGGTGGCGACTCTCACAATATTCCTTAATACCTGGCTAGCAGGTTATTAACCTTGCAATCCCCATTATTGCCTTAAGGTTGCTAAAAACATCTTATTTTCTACTGTGTTAGTAAAGAATTGCAGCATGTTCAATATAGGCTTGGCTACATAGGCCTACAATAAAATAGTATTAAATTATATAGGCCTAGTAAAAAAGTATCCTTTTTAAATTACTAGTTAAATTTTAGTGATTTATCCCAACACAGGCAAGTGTGGTATAATACTTCACTATTTTCAAACAATAGCAATTTTATTCATCAGAGACATGTTTTTGCATAAGAACATTGAAAGAAACCGTTAAATCTCTCCCCCACAATGAAGCAGACGATAAACTTGAGCGTCATGCTTTGGTCCTTGGCAATGCGTATGTTTATGTCCATCCAGTTTAATAAAGAGAACTACAACTGGCTTCACTTCATGCCCCATCCTAAATGATTATCGATAATCTTATCGATAGCTGGTGTTCCCAACCAAGCCTCTCTCACTCAGTGTTGCCAACTGTACGATCTGGATACTACTTTTGATATACTTTCACCACGTGTACAATCCAATTTTAGGATATTTTCTAAAAGTAATATCCTGTGGCCCTGCTATCTAGTAACAAATTTTATATTAACTATTATTTTTTTATGAAAATCGCAGGGCTTATCAATATAATATCAGAAATTAGTATCCTACCGGTCAAAATACAATCCATTTCAGGTCCATGTACTATCGCTAGAGATTATATACTTGGAAACACTGAAGTCTCACTCAAGCAGCAACATAAACACAGTAAGTCTTGTTCTTATTCAAGCCGTGGTGACGAGTAAAAACAAACTTTGGTTTAACATGTTCCTGGCTATTTGGAAGTCCAGATTTCGAAGTTTTTTTAATTAATTTATTTATATGAAGTGGAAAAAAAGTTCTTCAGTTGTAAAATTATGCATGACAGACTTGAGGCAACTCCGAGAACATTTGGGGATTTTAATAACTTAGGGCGTGGTCTAAGAAAAATCATCCAAATTTACACAAAATAGTGGTCATAGGAAACATGAGTAGTTTTGACAGTAATGAAGAAACTTGGTTGGCATATGTGGAGCGATTCGAGCTATTTATTGAATGTAATAGTATAACTAATGAAAAGTAAGTAAATAAGTACGTTACTAAATAAACAGTAGTTGGCTTGAAAACTTTAATCTTTTGCGAGAGTTATATACACCTAACAAGCCGTCAACAAAGAACTAAGTGGATCTAGTTAAAATTATCCAAGAACACTTATATCATGAACCATCCTTTATTGTCCAAAGGAGTAAATTTAGTTTAAGATCACAGCATGAGCATGAAAGTGCATAAGATTATTTCGCTAGCTTAAAACAAATGTCTAAGCATTGCGAATTTAAGGAATCGTTATCTGACTATCTACAGGATCGTCTTGTAAATAGAATGAGAAGCAGCTCTATTAAGAAACGGCTTCTAACGGAGAGATAACTAAACTACGAAACGGCAGTGCTGCTTTCAACATCTTTGGAGGCAGCCGAGAAGGATGCAGCGTCACTGGATTTGGATATAACACCGGTGGAACAGCTGATCGTCAATCCCAAATTCCTCCAAATGTTGAAAAAAAAAATAAGAAAGAAAAGGCACTAAGAGAGAGGTGAGGTGCTATTTTTATGGAAGAAACGTTAATTTAAAAAATTAATTCCATTATAAACCATATTAATGTCGTGTATGTAAAAAGAAAGGTCATTTCCAAAAGGTGTGTCGACTGAAACAGTTGGGTAGGTCAAACCAAGGCCGTAGCCAGGGAGGGGTTTTGGGGGTTCAAACCCCCCGCGAAATTTTATGAATAAAATATATATGGCTTTATTTATGGTTCAAACAATATTAAAATTAAGATACAAATACAAATTAGGGGGCTGTGTTACCATAAAAAGCACTTCAGAGAGCTTCTAGAGGTGTTAAATATTTAGAAATTTTCCTAGCCTTCGGCATTTTGGGGGTTATTTTACCATAAAAAAACTTCAGAGAGCTTCAAAAAGTGTTTAATATTTAGAAATTTTCCAAGCCTTCGGCAGTTAGTTATTTTACCATGAAAAAAGCCACTTCAGAGAGCTTCTAGAACTGTTTATCATTTAGAATTTTTTTCTAGATTCCAACAATTGGGGGATGTGCCCACCAAACTCCCACTGAAATTATTGGCTGGCTACGGCCTTGGGTCAAACAATTCTAATAGGGCTGCTCGTACGATTGCTAGCAAATCTCACAGAAACAGACAAAATTATGACAGTAATAAACAACATTTTGTGGGGTTGGATGTGTTAAATGACAATAGTGATGAAAACATTGATGAAATTTCAACTTTATTTGGGCTACCGTAAAACTAGGTTACTTTGCACCACTTTTTCACGTTTTATTATGTTACTAGACAAAATTATTTTTTAAAGAGCGAAAAAAATAAAATATGGGCACACTTACTAATGGTTCTTTAGTCTTTTTCGAAGCAGTTTATTCTATGATTTAATGAAGTTAGTTTTCTGTTATGTATAAATATATTATTATATTTTGGTGCAAAGTTATTGGTTAGGATATTTTGCACCACCACATTATTTGTATCTTAACTGATTGATAGATGGAAAAGATGCCAAGTAAAACACATAAAACATCATTGGCACACATCATTTATTTATTACAGCTGAAATTTGGCTATTTTTATCCCCAAATAGCAAGTAAAAATTTAAAAACGGCTGAAAACAAAACAAGAATAAAATAATCGAAATAGCCAACCCAACTTTTCCAGTCTGGAACCTGGTACAATCCTCTTTTATTTAAAAGAGTAGGTGGATTAGTGGGACCAATCACATCCTCCCAATTGTAGTTTGACACGTCTGGGCTGGCAGTCCACTTCCATGACTTGATAGACTTCACCATAGAAGTTATTACCGCCTCTTCATCTTCCAATTCTACTCTTTTTCCAGGGAATAATTCCTCTTCGTATTGGAAAATCACGTGTTCTCCTACAACCCTCTGGATAGCAGGTAGGTTGAGAATATCTGTTTGATATTTTGTCCCATCAATCAATTAAGAAGCTTCTTCTCCCTCTTCTTCTTGCAAGAGTTGCTCAGTGAATATTTTGAGAGTATAAGATTCATCTGAAGAATTTTGAAGCATTGGATCATCATCATAATCTTCTTTGCTGGAATATCTTTGTCTTTTCTAATTTTTCACATCTTTCTTCTTTGGTCTCTCCTCTTGAGTTGAAGTAGATGGTTTGGGTTGTGCTGCAACAATGTCTTCATTTGTTATACTTTTTCCAGGTTCTATAGCAAACATTTTCCTCCTAGCAACTTTTCGCACCTCTGTGAATTACGACCTCTGATTCTCCAGGTGATCCAAAAAAGAATTCTCAATCGCATCCCTGTTGACTTCTGCAGAAGGGAGACTGGGTATTAATAGGTCCATTGATCGGGTGTATGCCACATTTTCTGAATCCAGAAATAAGATTTTGCTTCATGGCGGCCTGTGATTCTTCTACAAGTTGATTTAGGAGAAGAGGAAACTCCTGTTTTGACAGAACAGTACTTTTTCTTCCTGCCTCACCGTCTTTGTATCGTCCTAAAATTTTCCTCCAGATATCCTTAAGAGGTTTAAAACAGCAACATCTAGAGGTTGCGTTAGATGTGTGCTATTAGGGGGTAAGCACATGAAGCTAATGTTGTTATTCTTACATAGCTTGATTACGTTTTCAGACACATGAGAGGACAAGATATCACATATGATTACTTTTCTCCCTTCGCTCTTCTTCAGCCGGGGTAGTAGTAGATATTCAAACCAGTCATCAAACGTCTGGGAATTAAACCATCCACTTGGCGTATTATTGTAACGGGCTCCTTTTGGTCCATTTTGAGTCCAAGTTGTCTACATGCAAGTTGATTTATAGACAACATCACAGACATAATTGTCTTAGAGGAATTTCTGAATTTTTCGGGGTATTTGATGCCCCTATTCGTTAACACTCTTTTATTCCCAGAGTCAACTGTTAGATTAGTTTCATCAAAATTCCATATTTTGTATGGTTCAGCTCCTGTCAATTCCTCCTTAATGTTGGCCATGTACGCCGTAAAAATTTATGGAGTGATAGCTGCAAGACTTCTTTTAATGTTTGAAACGAACCCAACAGTCAATTCAGAGTGGCGCTGCAAAAAATTGAGAACCCACTCTCACCCAGATAAATTTTCTTAGAAGATGGCAATAATTCACCCAATTCTATTTAAATATGACCTAATAATGACCCTTAGGTCAAAGTAATCAACTGGAAAACCAAACTCACTAAGTTTTATAACGCAGTCTACAAAACGGGATTCTTCTTCGGCATTAAATATGGGTGGTCTTACGGGAGTTCTGGCATGTTTGTTTTTAACTTGTTGTTGATTGTCCTTCTAAGGATCCCATACTTTTCGCAAGCTGCCCGTTGCGTTAAGGAACCACTTTGGATTTCATTCAGACACTCAGCTACCTTTTCTGCAAAGTAGTCCTTGTACTTTTGGGCACCCAACCTCCATTGATATGACCACGGCATCCTGTAACTTAAAATATTTTTTTTGTAACATCATAAAAAATTATGTAACATTATACTTTTAAATAAAGACCTATTTTTTAATTATTTATTTAAACATTTTAGCACGTATCTATTTAGTATTTATTTAAAAACAAGTTTTAGCACATTTTGATGCTGGTGCAAACTTTCCCCCTATTGTGGTCCAAAATTACCCTATATTATGAAATCGTCAATAAGTACTTATTAAATGATTTCAAATATTCACTAATTATCAACATTGATCTACAAATAAATTTTGAAGATACTGAAATGATGACTTACCTGGTCAAATTATTATTTAATCGTTAAAACACACAATTTTGTAGCACACAAAAAAAAACTACAATCCTCAATGCTTCCAGATATAGGGTACATAAAGCAAATAATGAAGTAAATGGCCACCAGTCACTATTAAACTGGTGTCCAGAGATACCATCTTAATTTGTGACCAGGATGTTTGCCTGCTCAAACGAGTCGGATCAAGATGAAAACACAATCAATCTTTTTTAAGTTTTGGTGCAAAGTAACCTCGTTTTACGGTGTATAATAATAAGCTTAGTGAGAAACGTGAAAGAGTAGAATCTTTTAGGATAAATATTCAGGTAGAAGGATAAGAAATTCCTTTTGAAATAATCACAGGTGCAGGGGTATCTGTAATCTCTGAAAATTATTATCTGGCTAAATTGAATCACTTAGAATTGCATCCAACTGATTTAATCTTAAATTCATAATATTTAAACAAACCAATTATTCCTGTGGGTGTTACAAATGTAAAATTGTAAATGTTCAATACCAGGATTTGTCACACAAAATAGAATTATTTGTAATTTAAAATGGAGCTAATCCATGACTAGGACGGGACTGGATTAAGGAACTAAATGTTCAATTATTGATTCCAGAAAATTTGCATTGTGGTAACAGTGTTACGGTAGATAGGGTACAAACAGAAATGGTAACTAACCTGTTAAGGGAATTTCCAGAATTTTTTAGTAAAAAGTTAAGTGATTACAAGGGTGAACCAGTTAGGTTAAATTTGAAAAAAGATGCCAAGCCAAAGTATTGCCAACCAAGATCAATTCCATTTGCACTTAAAGAAAAGGTAGAGCAGGAGTTAGGACGCTTAGTACAAGAGGAGGTATTAACTCCGATTTCTAATAGTGAGTGGGGTACACCAGTAGTCCCTGTACTTAAGAGGAATGGAAATATTAGCATATGTGGAGATTTTAAAGTGACCTTGAACTCTAGTCTAGAACTAGTGAGACATCCTATTCACAAAATAGAAGAGTTATTTGTCACTTTACAAATGGGAGAAACCTTTAGTAAACTGGATTCAAGTCATGCTTATCAACAGGTTAGGTTAGTTGGGGAATCTAAGAAACTCTGTGTAATAGGCAGCCACATAGGTTTATTTAAGTACAACAGAATTCCTTTTGGAATTTCTCCAGCACCAAATTTGTTCCAAAAATTAATGGAAAAAATAATACAGGGGTTGAAAGGAGTAATTGTATTTTTGGATGACATTTTGGTTACTGGTAGGAACATGAAGCAACATTGTGACAGACTCAAAGAGGTATGCAAACGTTTAAGTGACAAAGGTCTCACAGTAAGCAAAAATAAGTTTAAGTTTTTTCTAAGAGTTTAGAGTATTTAGGGTTTGTATTAGACAAAGATGGGTTGAAAACAACCAAAGACAAAATTTTGGCTACATTAGATGCACCCAAGCCGGAAAATGTTAAACAACTGAAGTGATTTCTAGGGCTAGTCAATTACTATAGGAAGTTTATTCCTAACTTATCCACGACACTGTGTCCTATATCGTATATTGAGAAAAAACACAGATTTTAATTTTGACAATGCATGCGTGAAATCTTTTTCAATAATTAAAGAAAAGTTAGTGTCAGCAGAGGTGTTAGCTCACTATAATCCTAAATTACGTTTAAAATTAGCATGTGATGCGTCAGGCTATGGTCTTGGTAGTGTACTGTCACAAGTGCAGAGTGATGGAAGTGAACGCCTAATAGCCTATGCTTCCCGCACACTAAGACTGAGCAGGGATATTCATAGATTGACAAGGAAGCCTTGAGCCATGTTTTTGGGCTAAAAAAATTTAATCAATACCTGTGGGGGAGGAAATTTATACTATGTACAAATCATAAACCTTTGTTAAGCATATTTGTGGAGAAAAAAGGTTTGCAGCTAGTAGATTACAAATGTATGCTCTTCTCCTATCAGTGTATGATTTTGATATTTTCTATATCAAATCAGAAAATCATGGTAATGCTGATGGATTATCCAGGTGGCCATTAGTAATTGGCTCTGTCAATGATGAATTAGAGAATGATAAATGCATTGGTACTTATTTACAATGTTTTGAAATTAGTGGAATACCTATAAAATGGGAGGATATAAAGAGAGAAGTACAAAAAGATCCAGAATTGCTTAAACTTACAGGTTATGTGAAGTTTGGTTGGCACAGGGCCGTGCGGTAGATTTTCTCAGTATGATGCAAGTCTTCGAAATGCCGCTCCTTAAGGGTTTTTTATTTAAAATAACCTTCGATTGTGATTTTAAAAAACTGCACAAAATGTACGAATACTATTTTTATTTTGAAAATATAAACTACTTTAAAATAATGATATCAGCTATCAACTACAACAATCTACTACAGTTTTACCCTTCTAACTTGAACTTTAGCAAATTCGTTAGTTAGGGATGTGTAGTCTAGAATGGCAGCCAATGTAGATTCAATAGAAATTAATAACAGATTAGCCCAATATTACCTATATAACTCTCTATCTATCACACACAGGCACACGTTCCGCACCTGAGATATACCCAGTCCACGCAAATGCTACTTTTTAATTCGAGTCCCTATTGTCATAACATAATCATTTTCAATAATAATGAGTAACTACAATTGCTGTAAAAAAACAATAATTCTCTTACCCGATCTACATTTTAAACATAAAGACTGAATTAGTATAGATGCGAAAATAGTATATTGATACAGATATAGTATATATCTGATTTACTATTTTAAACACAGCACAGCCACTTGCCACTTCTCGAGACAAACTAACATTAAAATCAAATATTGTCAATAATAACAAAGCTCAAAGCAGAACTATCTACACGTAACACGTGCAATTGTATTTTGTGATAATTGCCGCCTCAGCTTTTAAGAGAGGCCGCATGGTATATTTACAAACCAAAATAATAGCTTCACGCTGTCAGATCAAAAGTCTTTCGGTGAGCGCTCGCCAACGATGCACCTGCACCAGAAACAGAAATCAAAGGGTACCGAAAGCGCTTAGACAAAGGCGTGTGATAAATCATAAATCGTATACATCGATATCGGAATAACATAGACCAATATAGAAAAGCGTTGCGTAAAGATTTTTAACTATTGAATGGTTCAAATTGTATTTTGATTTCGCTGCTTATGCCGCCCCCTTACGGTGCCGCCTGATGCGGCCGCCTCTTTGTATCATAGCACGACACGACCCTGGGTTGGCATTATGATTATGATAAGGAGTTGACAACTTATTTTCATAGGAAAAATGAATTAACATTAGAGCAAGGAATACTTATGTGGGACTGTCAGATCAAAAGTCTTTCGGTGAGCGCTCGCCAACGATGCACCTGCACCAGAAACAGAAATCAAAGGGTACCGAAAGCGCTTAGACAAAGGCGTGTGATAAATCATAAATCGTATACATCGATATCGGAATAACATAGACCAATATAGAAAAGCGTTGCGTAAAGATTTTTAACTATTGAATGGTTCAAATTGTATTTTGATTTCGCTGCTTATGCCGCCCCCTTACGGTGCCGCCTGATGCGGCCGCCTCTTTGTATCATAGCACGACACGACCCTGGGTTGGCATTATGATTATGATAAGGAGTTGACAACTTATTTTCATAGGAAAAATGAATTAACATTAGAGCAAGGAATACTTATGTGGGATTATAGAGTTATTGTACCAGAATAATTTCGTAAACTTTGTTAAAGGAAATACATTCAAGTCATCTTGGAATAGTTAAAATGAAAACTTTAGCCAGATCTTATAATTGGTGGCCAAATATTGATCAGGACATTGAACGGAAGGTCAACAATTGTGCATCCTCTCTCTTGGAAAGACAAAATCTATCAAAGAGTATGTTACATGTTTGGAATTATCCTAATAAGCCATGGTCTAGGTTACATGTAGATTTTATGGGTCCACTCAAATCTAAGATGTATCTTATTATCATAGATGAATATACTAAATGGCTGAAGGTGTTAGAGGTATCGTCAACAGCAGCAGGTCAAACCATTGCTCATTTAAGACAGATCTTTGCGAGGTTTGGTTTATCTGAATACATTGTAGCTGACAATAGACCACCATTTACGTCACATGAATTCAAGTTTTTTTCATGCAAATGGTATTAAGCATATTTTAATCCCTCCATATCATCCTCAAAGTAACGGTTTATCCGAAAATGCAGTAAAATTTGTAAAAAATAAATTGATGATTGCTATTCATGAAAAAAGAAATATGGAAGTAGCTTTAAGTAGATTTATATGTTATTATAGGAACTCAGTACATAGTACAACAAATGAAACACCATCAAAATTTATGTTTAATAGACAACTTAGAACTAGACTAGACTTGCCACGTTCTAATGTGAATGAAAGTTTAGAACAAATTCAGAGAAAACAGGTTAAATATGCAAAGTGTAAAGTGGTCAGGTCTCTAGACCATTTCTTTTAAATAACTAAATTAGTTTGACATTATTTAATTGTTAATAGGATCATACTGAAGTACTAAATGTATAACACCTTATTGTTTTCCATTTGTCTAGGCCTAATTTAAGCTATATGTTAGAATCAAATGTTTTAATCATATTTAAGTGTGGGGTTTAATATTAATCATAAGTTGTCTAAATCTTAACCAAAGTTGTAAGCAATATTTGTTTTAAATTTCAATTCATTAACTTAATTTTTCGACCTTTAACTTTTAAATCTGGTATTATTCATTTTCGTAACGTCTTTGTGGGAATCTTAGCTTCATCTAAATTTATTACTTTTACTTTTCACTTGCTTTTTAATCTTATCGGTACCCGGAAGCTGTGAGGTGCACCTGTGTCTTGCACGTGTGGCCTCACAGTGGAAAGGGAAGGTTTGGCGCGAACTGCTAGCCAATCAGCATCCCCGATTAAGCGTCTGTTTTTGACCCTAAGTAGAAGGGAAGCGTCAGATGTAAGGGACTTTCGGTTCAGCACGCGAGTCGTGAGGACGTGCTGGGAAACTTTCTGTTCAGCACGCGCGTCGTGAAGACGTGCTGGGAGACTTCCTGGTCAGCACGCGAGTCGTGAAGACGTGGAGGAAAACTTCCCGATCAGCACGCGAGTAGAAAGGACGGGTATTGCAAAGTTCTAATACGCGTGGATAGAAGCGTGCATAGAGATGGGTGGGAGGAAAACTAGGCCATGTGGCTAAAGGCCCACTGCATTAATTATTTTATCATCTTTTCATGTAATAAGTATTCTGATTCATCTTTACCTTAAGTAACCTAGTGCAATGTCTTAAATGTTTCTCCATAATAAAACTTAAAAATTCTACTTCACAAGTTCCATTTCTTTAATCGGCGACGTCCTCTACCCCCACCATTAAGTTATTAACCCCGAGATGCTCTACCAAACAAACTGACTGCCGTGGACCGATAATAAGCTGAAAAGGCGAGGAGGAGTGGTGACTAGATACAAAAGGGATGTAAAACTCTTGAACTAATTCCAAACCAACGGGTTCTAGTCAGAGATTATCGAGCAAAGAACAAATGGATTGAAGGGGTTGTATCTTAATTGAGTTCAGTAGCCTATTTAGTCAAATTAGGGGCAGTAACATGGAAACGTCATATTGACCAATTAATTAGTTTACAGTCTTCTCCTGAAGATAGAGTGGAGGAGATAGAATCTAGCATCAGAGAGTCATATCCCTCAGTTAGATTCAAAACCCAGCCGGGAAGGTTTGTCACCTGCCATACATAGCAACTAAGAGTGACAATCAGTCTCCATTCGTCCTCAGGATTGAATCTCATGAGAGGGGCAGTAGCCCAGAATCACACCCACCTCAGAGAGTTGAAAGTTCACCGCAGGTAAAGGAGCCTAGGTGTAGGAAACATGTAGTTGAATTAAATTAGTAAATAGTTTAAAGTCAGATGTATTCTGTATGTTTGAATAAAAAAGTGTTTAAAATGTAAACTATTTCATCATGACTATTGGAAATCGTGGTCACGTATTATATCATTTATTTTATGTATATTTAGGTATTTTGAGAGATCTTTGGTCAAAAAATTGTAAGGGAGGAGTGTAATGTAATTCTATGTATGTTGGCTATCATGTGTGGTGACGTAATAAATTGTCTATTTCCCATCATGCCCCATCCTAAATGACTATTGATAATCTTATCAATAGCCGGTGTTCCCGACCAAGCCTTTCTCACTCAAGCAGCAACATTAAACAAAGTAAGTCGTGTTCTTATTCCAGCCATCCTTACCATGTTATGGACGTAACACTTTTGAACATCAAATTCTGTAAAAGACTTAAAACAAAAACAAATAATCTCTGATTTCCACCAAAACTGAATGTTAAACTGCAAACAGTTTAACCAACATGAATATGGCTGAGAAATGAAATGTACCTTTCTTTTATCAGAGTTATTAAGGGTGTCCTAGGTCACAACAAGTAAGAAACATACTCAAGCTTACGGGGGTTTTTCCGCGCTCCTTTTGCCAGCTTGTGTCTTTCAACACTGGTTCTCGCTAGTGTTAATGCTGGGTAAAGATAGGACTAACCGCAGCGATCCTAGTGGTGAAGGACTCAAGTTTTATATTATTTGTACAACGTGGCTCTAGGTACGAGGGTTTGTCTGTTTCTTTTATTTGTCTTTAAAATGAGCCGTTAGCTCGTTACATTAAATTACAAAAACAGGTTCAGTTAACAAAAAAAAAAAGACAAGTACAAAATACATACATATAGTAAAAGATAGGGCTTGGAGCGGGGTAGGGGGTAGATTATGCAGGTGAAAAGATAAATTCATGGATTGAGGGTGCTAGTGTGGAATATCATTCGTGCAGTATCTGTAGGTCCGTAATCCTTGGTCCTGATCCTCAAGAAATTCTATTCGCGATTACACAGACCATATACGTATTCACGTGACCATTCCAACCAGTGAGATAGTCAGAGATTTCGTCCAATAAAAAACTTCAAAAGAGTATCGTCGGCATCAAGGAGCAAGTGGCAATCAGTTAGCAGATCATTAAAAGAAACTAAAAACAACTTTGTTGAGAAAGCTTCCAGGATATGCTTAGAATGTAGTACAATCACAATAAATATATTTACAATATGATTTTAAATGTTTAACTATCAAACTTAAAATAAACTAGCCTCTAAATACAAAACAAATGTAGGTACTAGTATTCTGACTGTAAACAAAGCACGCACTTTTAATATTATTTTCGTGCTCCCTTTATGTATATATCAGTTTTGTTCTTTAACAAGAGTATAACCAATAACAAAATAAAATCTAATTATAAACCATTTATTTTGGTGTTTAAGATGGATTCCAATGCGCATGCGCATATTTATTCAGCTTTGAATCGTAATCAGTATAAACTAGTTTATAGAAAGTTAAAGTTAATCAACTTCTACGTCCAGGTCATGGGTCCAATAATCATTGAAAGTAGAAGATAATGAAAAGGCCCAAGAACCAAAACATTGCAGGCCTTAAAAATCTCATATTCAAAACTATTCATAATGATGGCAGCACGGTCTTCTCTCTTTTTTTAAAAGCGTGCGCGAATGAATTATAATGGTGGTCAAATGTTATTATTTTTTCCCACTAATTAAATTATGTTGAAATAAACAGCCTTGTCGCAAAAAATGTTTTTCATATTAAATTTACTTAAAACCAAAATAGTCTTCAAAAACGTCGATATTTAAATATAAATAATATATAAAATATGGATAGATAAAAGTAAATAAATAGTTCACAGTTGCTCGAGGTTCTCAACTACTCAACTAGGGATGTAAAATAAAGTCAAAGATATAGAAAAACATAGCCAACCTAACTAGAATCATACAAAATCACTAGATCCACCAAATTAAATATAATATGGAATTAAAAATCTATTACATTCTGTACTTTTAGGGTTCCATGCTCAGATGGGGTGTGATGTTTCTGATAGATTTGCTGGAAGAATCAAAAGATAGGTGTTTCAAGACATTCACGGGCTGTTATGATGATATCCTAGGGATTTGAATTCCGACGTACTCGCCATTGACAAGCAAGAATAGACGCTTTTGGCCGCGTGCACATTGGTTTAACTGATAGTTTGTTCTTTTTAAATAAATGTACATAATTAATTAATTAATTATATATCCGTCAACCCCAGTGGTTTAGGGATAAAGTGATCTCCTCAAGACCTGATGTTCGTATCGTTCATTCGTTTTGTTTCGACCTCATATTCACACAAACTAAATGAGCTCCGTCGGTTCCTGTACACAAAATCGTGCAGCCGAAGAAGACCTTTCACCAATTTATGGTTCATTGGATCTGCACATTCATTGGGCATAGTAAAACCTTTAATAATACCTTTATGGTAAATTTGATGATTCCATTAGTTTTCTTGTGCCAGAAAACACATTTAGACACACTGTTTATTTTATCATAATTACCTATGAGGATAATGAAATAGCGCTGAACGGCAGCCATGTTGGACGCCATCTTGGATTTTTTTTTACCATTACAATCTTTTAAAAAATGCCACCCTAATTGTTTATAAGGCTTATTATACCTTATTTTGAAATCAAGTGAGTTTTTGATTTTAATAAAAACAAATACATGAAATTACAAATAAGCCTACAATATAATGTGAATTAATAAAAATAGTTGAGCACTCATGATTAATTTAAGGTATGCACTACTTATCTTGTGCTGCCTTCTGCCACAGAATCTAGACACTACCATTTTCAATTGTTTGTTTTGATTATGTTGGCTACTCTGTTTAATGCAGACGCTCGAACTTGCAGATATTTAAAATCTAATTTTACAAATTGGTTATAAATGTTAGAAAAAAAATATATCTGACTTATTTTTATATTTAAAACTATTTAAAGAAAACCAATAATTAATTCAACTCGAAGTTTTCTCCAGGATATGAGTACAAAGTTTGACAAAAACGATAAACAAGAAGTCAACCCGTTGGAGGCGATTGATCGTAAACATTCGAAACAAGTCGTCGAAGTGATTGGGCTAGCAGAAAACCAAGAGGAAAGAAGAATGAGTCGTAGGAAGAAAGCAAAGGTATTTATATTTTACTGTGTTATATTTATGATTAATAATAGTTTGTGAGTCCTGAATTAAAATATGTTATTCATCTTTAATTCAGAATTGTTAAGAAAAATGTAATATTGTGTGTTTGCGTACAGTCCATCTTGGAAAATATTTAACAGGCTGACCACTGTTAATTTAATTTACAAATGTATAAATATATTATATTTTTTCACTTGTTATAGTCCGTAGCTATTCACCCTGTTTATTTATAAACTATGAATTCTTTTAAACTTTTATTCGAATAGGGTCCTGACAAATTTAGCTAGATAGGCTTGTATATGTTGGTAGTAAACTAGTGTAGTCAAATTGGGTCATTTTTGGAATTTTTAGTAAAAAGCCCAATTCAAGACGATCCTCCCACCCCCACTCAAAAAAATTATATATAATTGAATTGAAAATTGATTTAGGCCCTACCATTTCCTAACTAAATCTATTCCTGTTTGTTCCTCTGAGATTTTAAAATGTTTTTACTCACTAGACCAATGAATTTAAGAGCTAAAACGCGTTGGCCACTAATTGAAAAACCAGTCTCTTTATAAAAAAATCTTTCTTTATATCATGTAGGCTTTGAATTTCACTTCTTCCAATGAAATAATATAAAATTAATTATTGAACTGGTAGATTGCTCTAAAAATCTATTCTAAGGCTATTTCTTGCTAAAAATTCATTGTTACTAGAGCATGCTCTTAATATAAAATAAAATATTACTTAAGCAGCTTAACCAAACTATATAGGCTACTTGAAAATAAAGTATAATTTTACCTGAATTTATTCTACAAATTAATTTTTCTCGTGCATAACCTTGTGTTCATTCCACTTAAACTTTTAAATTGAATTACAGATTGTTACTCATTAGTAGTCACATGTTCTAAATGAAAGTCATAACTTATACAGGAAAATTGATTGCCACTTACAGGGGGCGGTGGGGGAAGTTGGGTTTTGAATCCCAGCAAGTTATAATGAAAATGATTTTTCCTAAAATGTTTTCCCCTCTCACTCTGCATCCAAGCAGATACATTTCCTCTAAACTATACCTTTCTCATTCCTAACACATAAGTGTAAGTATAGGGATGGTAAAGATGGTAAGTTGTTGCTCACACAGACAAAATATAATTTAGTGGTAGGGAACAATCAAATAAAGTTTTAAGGTCTAAATAATGGTATTGTGATGAACCTTTCTTTCCTTTCAAACTAAAACAGTTTTATCGAGTTTTTTTTTAGCTAGTCATCTAGTTATCAAACTTGTGAATTCAACATATTAAGCCTACATAAATAGGTGGCATATTATTCCCTTAAAAAAAGTTAGGATTAAAGTTACCATGTTTAGCACAGCTATATCAACTTCTGACTTGCTTATACATACATTCTACTCATCCCCTCACAGTGTTAGTTGATGGGATACTATTTCTATCTTACTTTCTTTCTGAAGCAATTGGTATTTAAAAGAATATACCGCTCAACTCCATGCTCGGTAGATTGTCTGACTTTAATAATGGAGAATAAACACTTCACCCCAAGCCTCATAGGTAATCCACGATAAATGTAGGCCTTAATTAATTTAAATCCCCAAGAGTGGCTTTGTCATATCTTCATCAAATTCCACAGGAAGACCCCCTACCCCCTGGCCCCGGTGGCCCTTCTTCTAAATGCGGCACTCAGCACTACAGGATAAGTTCTGTTCATTATATATTACTAGGCTTACCATATGTCCCAGTTTGACTGGGACTGTCCCGCTTTAAGAGGTATGTCCTGACGTCCTGGCCGGTTTGCACTTAGGTCCCGGTTAAACTATCACACACACATATACAGAAAAACAGCTCACACTTAATGTTGCCTACTTTTCTACACCACGGAAAACGGAGACATAGTTACAATGTAGAGCGAGAGATAGTACAATAACTTTATGTGGTACAAGTTGTAGCTGGAAGTGTGGGTGTGAATTTAGGGTTTTTTTTTATCCTCAGACTCGTGTCACTGTTTAGAAGCCGTTCTATCGAATCTGTATCATCCCACTAGACATCCGAGGATACAATACAATACAATTAATAATGATAAATCCATTCTTTAAAAAAGTACGTTCTTGTGAGAAATATGAATGGCTTAATAAAACCTAGAACTAGTTTAAGCCAAGCGCATGATCATATGTTATGAGAAAATTTCCATTAATGAATATTCTGTAAGCTTCAAAGCACTTACTTCTATAAAAATATTTGTACAATAAACATCACTCGAAAAATGTTTTATTTTATTTTCACTAGCTACCTAGACTGTTTCGGTTTGAAGTCGAATAATTATGATAAGCCTATATATTGCTGAGCACAAAATCACCAATTACTACCCCAAGTTGCCCAATAGATACCTTGGAGGTATCTGGACCAACTAGCCTTGATAAAATTCGGGTACACACTACCAACCACTTGATTCAGCCGTCTGCACAGGTTTTTAGTACTTATAGCTGTGGTCCGCCACATGCGGGGCTTTTTTTGTACATATTTTATTATCTTTGTTCTTAGTGAACATATTCAGTGTCACTGCAGTGAGCCACGAGAACAGGCTTATGTGAATTTATCAAACTCTCAACCAATGAGACTGCGTTGACCCCTAGCCAACGCCACACCACAATCTTTTCAACCCATTCTTAGTCACACACATTCTTCTACTTCTTTCATAGTCATCATTTTCAACCATTTAACATATTTTCTGACTCGCTTAGGTGACAGCATGGTCTAAGGCATCACTCTCACATTATACTAGACTGCCAATAATGTAGATATTGAGGTTTGATCTCGGTCGGGTGTACTGAGGGTGGTTTTTTCTAAATGGTTCTCCACTCCCTTTCCACGCAAATGTGAGTAGACTTTATCTAAATTCAACCCTCCTAATCCCTAACACATAAGAGTAATTAGTACATAGGCGTATAATCCGAACGGGTACGCAACACAATGTTACACTAAAAAAAATTGTCTGCAGTTTTCACCTTCGCCGAAGATTACTAATTTTATATTCAAATTCACTCTTTACTAAACAAAAACAATAACTTAATAAAGTGTAAAATTAATTATATTAGAATTTGAATAAATTTAAGGAGGGCCTAAACATCAAGATCATAACATAATCTGTTTTGTTGGTAATGGGAAGGTCGGTGTTTGAATCCTGACCACATATACTGAGATAGCTTCCCACTGTTTCTCTATGCAAATGTGAGTACACATTCTTAAAATCCTACCTTTCTTATTCACACTAAATCAAAGTACAATAGTTAAGTTTGCAAAAAAAAAAGTTAAACATCAATACAGCAAAGTTCCCACTAATTGCAGGTTGAGTTCCGGGACATGGAGGAGAAGTTTATCCCGGTGGCTGCTGAGGAGGAGGAACCAGTGTTGGATACTTCCGATAAGCTTAAGGCAGCAGCGGGGGGAACATCCACACCGGAAAAGAAGGTTCCGTTGGTGGTCATAGCAACAGAGGCCGCCAAGAAGGATACACCAGCTCCTCCCGAACAGCCATTCATAGCAGCTGTCGGTGTGGTGCCGCCTGTCAAACCAGAGAAGGAGGATGATGTAGAGCCAGACTCGGAACAAGACGACCCCACAGGTGAGATTACTGGATTTTTTTATGTACTCTCTCCAAGTATCGCTAATAGCTTTCTTTTTAAACAAGGTATGACTTCTCCTGTCAGCGCATAAAACTCCATAGCTTAACTTTCTTCAGAGGGAAAGTAAAGCCGTTCCCATGATGATTGTGGTATGTAAAAGAACCCTGGAAGATATATGAAAATACCTTTCCTGGCAAAATTGGTTGGCTCTCTTGTTCTCGCTCAATGACATTCTCATGTGTTTATTTATTCAGTTGGTTCAGAAATTGCACGTTAAATACCTTAAATAAATAAAGTTAAATATTCAAAAGGTTCCATATGGATACAAGTCTATGTAGGCCTGGATAAAACAACAATATAAAAATACTAATTTTTGGTACCTAGCCTAACTAGGTTTAGTATCTTCCATTAGGCCAAAAATATTAAGAAGTTTTATGGCAATATATTATTTAAAAAAATTTGAACATGAAACAAAACTAATTTATTTGCACCTTTCTAATTACATATTATTATTGCTTGGAACAATTTGAAAATATTTGAGATAAGTTATATATACATTATTATTGTTTATAACTTTTTTTTAGTAAACGTAAAATGTTAACCTGTTGCTGTATTTCTCAATATACTTAGAGCTATGTCTTGCTTTAATTACATCTTTGAATGTTGGCCATTTTCTTCTTTAGGTCTTGAAGGTGCTGCTTTTCAAAGTCGTTTACCCTTCGACAAGATGACTGCCAATGAAGCGGCATGCTTTGCTGATGTAGCCAACGGCCCCCCTCAAACACAGAAAGTTTTCCTTCACATCAGAAATAGATTGGTAATAATACAAGTATAAGTATTTGAGTGTTTTTTAAAAGTGCTAGGGTTTGTATATAAGTAATCTGGAACTTTGAAAGGTTTTCTCGTTTGGAACGCTGGAGCTTTTTATTTCTAAAATATGTTTAGTTTTTACTCTGAAGACATTATTTTGTGTACTTTAGGTATTTATTTAAATAATTTTAAAATTATTTAGTTTCAATCTAGTTTTGAATTAAAAGAATAATAACTGGTATATATTTTTTGTTGAGTGTGTTATCGTGTCATATGCACACAAATTGGTGATTAACATAATATCTGCTTAACCATCAGCTATAGCTAATATATAAGATAAGAAGATTCTATTTGTAACTTCACTCTCTTCCTGTTCATAATGTAAGCCATATCACTGAACAGACTTGTGTTTCCAGGAATTTTAAATTAAATTTTTTTTTTAGCATTGCGTCTTACTACCCGTTCAGATTATACATGATTATTAAATGGAGGAAGTTCTCCTATTGCATGTGTTTTTACTACATGATTGGGACATAATGCAATAGGGATGGTTTTTCAATAATGTTGTCCTGAGAATGCTGTTACAATTTTATGACAGTGTACCAAAATTATTTCCTGCGTTGACTGCGTAAGCTCTCCCACCACTGCTGCTGAGTAGAGCACGTGTGTGAGTTGGTCTCTGTGATGCCCGCTATTAGTGCTAGTAGTAGCTCCTGCTCTAGTCTGTCTTGGTTGATTGCAACACCACACAATTGTTTTACTCTTTACAGTTTATTCTGCTTTATGTATTTTTCTTAGTCCCATTTAACCAATATTTCACATTTAAATAACGTATTCTACAACACAATGTTTTTCTGGAACACATATACTGTCTTGTAGGAGAACTTCCAATTAAGTTTTTTTTTGTGCACCAAACAAAATAATGCCACTTTAGCAAACTTGTGTAATATGAGCTCAGGGTCTATCGAAATATTGATTTCAAAAAGCTGGTTTACCCGCCTTTGTGGCGTAGTTGGCTAACGGGCCAGTCGTGTTGAGCTAGACCACCGAGGACGGGAAGATCGAGGTTCGAATCTCGCTCAAGTGAACTGGGGGTGGTTTTTCCTAAATAGTTTTCCACTCTCCCTCCACGCAAATGCGGGTTCACTTCCTCTAAATTCAATCTTCCCAATTCCTAATCCATTAGTGTAATTAGTACTTAAGCGTATAACCCGAACGGGTAGTAAGACGCGGTGGTAAATAATAATAAAAAAAAAGCTGTTTTAAATCAAAGGCAAAGTCTTAAATTAAGTATACGGGTGAAAAGAGTAAAAATATATCAGTTTTCAAGTTTCACTTTAACTTTGATATTTATTTAAAAATGTGACTTTTGTATTCCAACATGTTAACCTATTGTGCTATATAAATAAACTGAGCATTTTATGTTTGTTTTTTTGAGCGAACAGCTTTAAGTGAGTTGGTGATGTCCTGTTATGTTTGTGTCCAGTTACAACTATGGCTGGAGAATCCCAAGCAACAGTTGTTGTTTGAGAATGCTTTGCCCCAAGTGGAGCCCCCTTACAACAGTGACGGGCCACTTGTCATGAGAGTACATGCCTTCCTCGAGAGGCACGGCTTGATCAACTTTGGAATATTTAAGAGGCTCAAGGTACGTTCCCTTCAACTTCCTTAAAAATGTTCGTGCTCAGCTAGAAAAAAACAACTCAAGGAAATGTTCTTGTAATTAAATATGTTTTTCTAAAGAGATTTAAAACAAACTAAGCATTTTAGTTATGGGTTTTATTTTGCTGTATACTACTTAGTGTTATTATGTACTTTATGTGGTTGGTACTATTATTAAATTTGTCAAAATTACAAGGAAAGCGCTTTGTCCAACTTGGTAGGCGTCACCATATTATAACACTCACACTTCTAAACTCTTTTCCACCAATTAAAAAAAATATTAATAAATCTAATATTTGTGTGTGTGATATTTTTCAGTCCTTGCCAACACAGAAACACGGCAAAGTGATTGTGATTGGAGCAGGCATTGCGGGTCTGGCTGCTGCTCAACAGCTTCAGCAGTTTGGTATGGAAGTGGTGGTTCTGGAGTCTAGGGTGAGTTTCAACTTAAAACATAATTAAAGTGATTCTTAAAATCTTTATATCTAAAGATATTGAGTATAAATTGGTTGAATCCATTTTTTTTTATCAATTCTAATACGAACCTTAGTTAACATGGTAAGTGTAATCGGTTAACTTGCCAGCATTGATTTCCTCAGTTCTGATTTTGTTCACATTGATTTAGTTTTTAATTTGCTATGGGAAATAAAAATCGTAACTACAGTAGACTCCCAATAATCTGACCTAAACTAGACCCACAGGTGGTAGGATAGCCAAAATGTCAGATAATGCAGAAACAAGGTGTGGTGAATATTGTGGATTCATTATGCTAAAGGTCAATTAATTATTGGCCTGGTATCTGGTTGTTAGGTTTGTCCCATAATTAAATTGGGCAAAAACACTAACTAAGAAAACAATATTTCTCTAAACACTAAATTAATTTTTTTTTAAATAAAAAAATTCATTTTTTTTTCAAAATCTTTTCAAATCTTATCCAATCCGACACCTTAGCTCAGTCAGTAGTGTGTCTGCCTACTGAGCTAAGGGTCCTGGGTTCGATTCCTGGCATGGCTGAAAATTTATCATTGGTGAAATGTGGGTTTAACCTCTCGCATAGATACATTAACGGCTGGGGACTGGATGTTGTGCCTGTCCTAGTGTTAGGATAGATTATAGGGCATATGAAGCTACGACAGGCCTAGCAAGCCAGTAGTGAGAAATATATGGCTTGAATAAAAAACTGACCACAGGCTGGAGACAGTAATGGATGTAATGTAATGTAAAGTAAATGTTGGATGATTCTAGAATTTAATTTTATGTTTTAATCAAAGGCAGGGTAGAGAATGTATTTAGATTTTTTTTAAATTTAAAATAAAGTATCTCTCTGATTTTTGAGAAATAATATTTTGTTATCTGATATTTAGTCCCACGTTCCTTGTTAATGTCTGTTTTCACCACACAATTTATTTTCGACTAGTTTCGATATATGTAATGAGTCTTATATCATGATTGGAAAATATTTTTTAGTTAGTACATCAAACTTGAAAATGTTTTTACTTATAAATTAATACAGTCTTATATCGAGTTTTGTCTTTTGCACAGGACCGCGTAGGTGGACGCATCGCGACATTTCGCAAGTCAACATACATTGCTGACCTGGGTGCCATGGTGGTGACTGGTCTGGGTGGTAACCCAGTAACAGTTCTCTCCAAGCAGATCAAAATGGAACTGCACAAGATCAGACAGAAGTGCCCACTCTACGAATCCAACGGCAGCACAGTCAGTACACACACATGAAAACAATGTGTCTCGTGATCTGCAGGGAGATAAACCAATAAAATTAAACTTGGGGAAAGTCATTTTAGTTTTATGCTCTTCCAAGAAATAAACCAACAATTTTTAATGGGAAAACTTTTTCCGATATTCTACTTTTTTTAGTCAACACTATCAGAAGTCATAAAAAAAAAGATTTAGTAAAATTAAAATGAGCAACATATCTAATGTTGATTCATATTTATTTGGAGTCTAGTACCAATACTGAATTTAAGCCTTTCGATTGAACTATTCTAAGAATACAATGAGGAGAATGAATTTGAAGGAAACTCAAGAAAATTCACCTTTAATGAAGATTGTTTTATAATAAAGGAAATTGATAAAACTAAAGAAAAAGGAAAAATAAACTACTAAGAGTAAATTTGATGAAGAAAGCCCACCTAGGGAAAGAGGAAAAATGTGGAAAGAATCCAATGCACAAAGGTGACATCTTGTTCCTTTCTTCCGTCTTCTATAGTAGAAGTAGTCACACACACATTTTAACACAAATATAATAATATTTCGGCATTGTTGTCTTTATCAAACACAAAGAAGAAAGAAGAGAGTACGAATAACACAAACACTGGATTACTCAATTTTGAATTTAATTTGCCGAAATATTATTCTATTTGTGTTTAAATGTGTGTGTGCGTACTTCTACTATAGAAGACAGAATAAAGGAAGAAGATGTCACCTTTGTGCATTGGATTCTTCCCACATTTTTCCTCTTTCAACTAGGTGGGCTTTCTTCATCAAATTTACTCTTAGTAGTTTATTTTTCCTTTTTCTTTAGTTTTATCAATTTCCTTTATTATAAAATTATTTAGCCATTGGGCCACCTTATTTTTAAACATTTAATGAAGATTGGAAAAAAATTATGTAAAACTTATGAGAGTTTGGTTGAATTCGCTATTTTACAAATCCAAATCTCCACTTTAACTTTGAATCCTGAATCAAATCCGAATCTTGGAAAAAATGTGACTAGAGGAGGAAATATAAACTTTACTTTTACATTCATTATTATTTCCGGCCGATAGTCTGGGTCACTTTTTTATTCAAGCCATATATTTTCCACTACTGGCCTGCTAGGCCTGTTGTAGCTTAATGTGCCTTATAATCTAATAAGACTAGGACAACATCCATTCCCCGGCCGTTAATTTTTTGAAAGGGTGAATCAATATTTTACCAATGATAAACTTTTCTTCCATGCCTGTAATTGAACCCGGGACCCTTGGCTCAGTAGGCAGAAACGCTACCGACTGAGCTAAGGTGTTGGATGTTTTATAGTCCATTCATGGTTTGGATTAGGAGGGATAGCCAGCACCTTTACCTTGGTGACTCTGGAGTAGAAATTGTTGAGATAGAACACTAAAAAACACACAAACACATAGGACAAAGTTTCACAGTCAGAGAGAGCCTCATCAGGTTAAGAGAGTAGACTGATGCTCTTGGTTGAACTGCATGGTATACTGCATTTATTTATATATTTATAAGATATTAATACCATTCTGAAGTGTCCACATGAGTCTGACACAACATTTTGTCTAACACTATTGTTCAGGTCCCCAAAGATAAAGACGAGATGGTAGAGCGAGAATTCAACCGCTTATTAGAGGCCACAAGTTTCTTGTCCCATCAACTTGACTTCAACTACGCCGGCGGGAAGCCTGTGTCCCTTGGACAGGCCTTGGAGTGGGTAATAAAGTGAGTATACCTTATTTTAAATATAAACCTAACACATTTTTACCTTGAGAGTTACTAACTTTAGCATGTTGGAAAAACTTAAAGCTAACAGAATAATATTAAATATACTAGGCCTACCCTTTGAATTGGCTTTGAATATTTAGCAATTAGGAAAATTATGAAGCTTCTCCAATAAAAAATATGTGTATATTTTAGCTATCTATATTTTTATAGTAGAAGCTTCATAATTTTCTTAATTTTTCCTTTTGCAAAAAAAATAAAATAAAATATATGAATGTATTGGCTGTCTTTATTTTTATCGGAGAAGCATAAAAGTCACCAAATATATATACACAGTACATACCTACCTAATCATGCCTTTACCTTACAGAGTAGGCAAGACATTGTGCACATAGCTCAAAAAACAACTCCATACTTAATCCATCCTCACTAACTTTCTCCACACTTTCCTATCCTTGCATATTCCCTTTGCTTCAACAACATCCATACACAGAGTCACACATAAATTCTCGAGGCATCTAATTAAAAAAAAACAGGTGAAGATCACTCCAAATAAAATAGTCATCCAATTTCTAAAAAAAAATAACCATATAATGACTACTCCAAATAGCTTTTAGAGACATCTAATTTTTTTTTTAAATCCAGAAGATAGCCTTTTTATATACTTTCAAGGGGTATACAAGCTTTAACAATTTTTAGGGGGCAGGACCCTTTCAAATACCACTCAGTCCCCAACCATTTTGATAGGTGATCCAATTTTTTCAAACCTATCTGGTTTTGACTGATATCCCCCCCACTTCTCAACACTATAAAGTTTATATATATTGTGCTTAATGTGATAGGTTCGTAAACAATTATATACTGAAGGAAACATTTCTATCAGAAAATACAATAACAAGAGACAGAGCAGATGCAACACAGCCAGACTACAACATGACTTCGAAATAACTGTCTCAGTTGCTGCTCGCACAATCTTTATGTTATGAGTGTATGCACCATCTACATATACACTTTGTTCAATCACAAACTTCACTGGCTCAATTAAGTGGTTAGTTGGCCCAAATAAACAGAAAAAATTCAGGTTAAATACTTATTTGGGCTCTGTTTTTCAAATTTTATCCCAAATAAACAGCACTACTAACCGGAATCCACTGAAGTTAAAAAAAAATTAAGAGTTTTAGCCATGATTTGTGTATTCTAATCACTCAAACATAAGTTAATCTGGAAGAAAGTAGCGCAATACAATTAAGTGTATTATGAAAGACAAAGCTTGAGGGATGAATGATTATAATTATCTCAATCATAATTGAATAAATTAATAAGAAGTTAATTTTTATTATTTTTAATTAAAAATAGATCTTATTTATTGAATTTTCATAATTAAATCCATCTTTTTATTCAGCCAAATATACTGCCGAATCCCAGTCGGGTCTACTGAGTTGTTTTTTTCCCTGAATCGTTTCCCACTCTCCTACACAAATGCGTTTAGATTACCTCTAAAATGCTTCCTTCCTCATCCCTACAACACAGGAGTAATTATCATATATGAATGTAAACTGAACAGGTAGTTTAGTAATTTTATTTTCCATGAATCAGGGTCTATTCTTATTTATAAAATGTAGATGAAATTAGTTGAAAGGAGAGTGGAGGCCATGGGAATGAAGTTTGTGAGGTGTATGTTAGCTGTCACAAGATTAGGAATGAAGTTATCCCGGGAAGAGTTGGAATAAAGGGAGTACATGAGATAGTAGTGGAAGCAAGACTGAGATGGTATGGGCATGTAATGAGGATGGAGAAAGAGAATGCCGAAGAAAATGTTGGGACTGAAGTATGTAGGAAAAAAGACCGCAGGGGAGGCCAAGAAAGAGATGGGAGGAGCAGATAACAGAAAGTGTTCAAGGGAAAGGATGGAGGAAGGATAGAAGAAGATGGAGGCATTTTACTAAACTGACCCGGCCACAGGCTGGAAACAATTGATAATGATAATGAAATTTGATATGAAGATCAGTATTTTCTTAGTTATTTTGGCTGTTCCTGTTACCTATATTGGGTCGTTGTGAGGCATTCCTGAGGTTAAATTTAGGTGGTCACTCATGATGGCAGTGTCTTCTTTATTAAGGACATAGAGTTGTTTGTGGCAATTAGTGTTAATGTTTGTATGGCTGACCAAAAGAGTGAACTGTAGTGGTTTTAAGTGTTTTTCTTGAAAGAGGCTTGTGTTTGTTTCCTGAGTAGTAATCTGACAAGTTTGCCGCACACCTAGAACACCGGGAAAATACAAGGATTTTATTAGTGTCTAGAAAAACACTAAAAAAATACTTTTTTTTGGTGAGTTTGGGACATTATAGTTTGGAATGGTAGGCTCAGGAGGAATGCCAGATTATATAACTAAGTAAGCTGATTAATTAACACGCCCCTTCCTACACCCAAACTCGATGTTTACAAACCATGCTATTTTTTTTTCATGAAATATTGAGGGTTATATAGAAACTTAACAAATTTCCCTATCAAAGTCAAATGATCTTCTAAATATATATAAATAAAAGAAATTTCATTCTTCTTTGGTATCTAAAGTGTTTGGAAAATACAAGGAATTTTGTATTAAGACAATAGTGGCAACCCTGTTCAAGCAACTGGTTAGGGTTATGAAGGTTCAGAGTGAGGTTCAGGAAGTGAGGCGAGTTATTGATCCATCTGGAAATCTCCATACTAGATAGCTTATGTATATTTTACAAATCAAATATAAAAATAAAACCCTATTGTGTAACCATTATTTGTAATTACGTCTTATTGCAGATTGCAGGAGAAGAGCGTCAAAGAGAAACAAGTCCAGCATTGGAAGTCTGTTATTGCTCTTCAGGATAAGTTAAAGGGCAATCAACATAGGGTACGTATTTTTAATTTGGTTAATAATCATACCCATTACTGTTTCCAGCCTGTGCTCAGTTTTTTATTCAAGCCATAAATTTTCCACTACAGCTTTTTAGGCCTGTCGTAGCTTCATATGCCTTATAATCTAACTTAAGACCAGGACAGGCACAAGATCCAGTCCCCGGCCGTTGATTTATCGTTGTGAAAGGGTAAACCCATATTTTCATCGGTGATAAATTTTCAGACAATTTTCATCAAATTTGGGACCCTTAGCTCACTAGGCAGAAACGCTACCGACTGAGCTAAGGTTTCGGACTGCTTAGTAATTACATACAATAATCTATTTTTTGTTTGGCATGGACCACTGCTATTTGACTTCAACACTCGAGAACAGTTTTTAACAGTATTTAATTTTATTAGAAATGAATAACCTGTTCAGTTAGTTAGATGTAGTGACAAAGAATAAAATAAATAAATATAGTAATCAACAACTTTCATTTGTGTAGGCTGTGATCATGGTCACACATTTATAATATTATATATTAAATAGTAGGGGTGTGCGAAGCTTCAAAATTTGGACTTGGGATCAAAATAAATATCAGATTTGACTTCTCTTGGAAAAATTCCGGCCTCACCAATTATTACGAAGCTTCGCCATTAAAAATATTGACAACTAAAATACTCAATTTATTGTCATTATGTGCTTTTATATAACTTATAAATCAATATTCACATGGAAAAAATCTAAAGTAAGTTAATTATAAGTATTGATAATAACTTTATTTATCAGAATAAAACAAATTATTACAAACAATTGTACAATAAAAAAATTCCAAGTAATTTTAGTGCATACAATTATATAAATAAGCACAATTTGATATTTCTTTATCCATAAAACAACTAAGAAAAAATATTCAAACCTCGACTAAGCTTCAAGAATATTTCCTATATTTGATCCAAGTTTGCCTCAAATTGAAAAAGTGGACCTCATACACCTTTTATTAAATAAGGTTAAATACATAAATAAAAATAAAAGAAAAAATTTATTTAAGTAGGTATAACTCATTAACTTTCTTATGGCCGCTAGACTTTTATTTTACTTCAACCTAAAGTACAGACACATAAGTGACATAACTCATCATCATCAACTATTTCCAGCCTGTGGCTGGGTCAGTTAAGTAAAGTGCCTCCATCTTCCTTTCCTTCCACCACTTCTTCCATTCTTCTCCTCTCACTTGAACACTTTCTATTATTTGTTCCTTCCATCTCTTTTTTGGCCTCCCCTGCGGTCTTCATCCCACATACTTAATTTCCAACATTTTCTTTGGCATCCTCTCATTTTCCATCTTCATTACATGCCCATACCATCTCAGTCTTGCTTCCTCTACCATCTCATGTACTCCTTATACCCCCACTCTTTCTCTGATAACTTTATTCCTAATATTGTTTCTCCTTGTGACAGCTAACATGCTCCTCACAAACTACATTCCCATGTCCTCCACTTTCCTAGTTTCTCTTGCATTCAATGTCCATGTTTCTGCTGCATTTGGGACAATATGTACAAAGTACGCCCTGTAAAATAATAATAATAACTAATAATTCCATATATATGTTTAGTACACTAGCACTATTATAATAGTTTAAATTATTAGGGATAGCCAGCACACCTACCTGAGTGATACATGTGCATAACTTGTTTAGATAAAACACTAAAAACCACACACACGCTTAAACACATTTTTAATGACAAACTTTCACTGTCACAGACAGCTTCTTCGGGCTAAGAGAGTGGACTATTTTGCATCATGTGGATTATTTTGATGCCTCCAGATGATCGCTTTAAGGGAGAAGGTGGATGACTTGAATAAACAGTACAAAGATCTGAGTGACAGTAAGGGACCTCGAGATATCACTCAAGAGTTTGTGGTCCGTTCCAAGTTGAGGGAATTGAACAACTCCTGCAAGGTTGGTTGGTATGACTCATATCTAGGGTTGGGACTTACAAATACTTGACGATATTCAACATTCGATAAAATACAAGAATGGAGGGTTGAACCTTTTTCTTAAAGCTCTACTAACGCATGGATGATTCAGTCCTAACATAATTTTAGGGAAAACTTAACGACCAGAACCAAGACCATTAATTTAACTCTTAACTAAATGCATGAATGGAATATTGAATGCATTATAAGAACAAAATATTAACATTTTATTATTCTTTCAATTTTTTATTTCCTCTAATGGTCATGATTTTTTTCCAATATCTGGATTTTAACTTTGGGATTTATAGGTAAAATGAAGTTTCAAATTTAGAGGTTCGTATTTGTAAATTAGTGGACCCGATTTGACTATCATTGTTATTATGAATACTAACAGTTATTCTTTCTCATTTTAGTAGAAAATTGTAACTAAGATTTGGTTATCCCTTAGAGATAGAAATAATTTGGATTCATCTTACTGGCTCGCTTTGGTAGTAGTATGGTCTACAGCGTCACTCTCGCAATAGACGACTACCACCCGCCTTGGTGGCATAGTTAGCTGACGCGCTAGTTTTGTGTTGAGCTAGACTTCAGAGGACAGGGCGATTGAGGTTTGAATCTCGCTCAGGTGAACTAGGGGTGTTTTTTCATAAATGGTTTTCCACTCTCGCTCTACGCAAATGTGGGTTCACTTCCTCTAAATTCAACCTTCACAAATCCTAACCCATTAGCATAATTAGTACTTAAGTATATAACCTGAACGGGTAGTAAGACTCATTGCAAAAAAAAAGTTTATTGGTCATTCTTCATTTTATAAGATAATTGTCCCAAAAATTAATAATTTTACTCAAAAAAATCAAATTAGGGGCCTTAATAAATAAGACTTAAGAAGGTGCACTCAACTAAAGTGCTATTAAATAAGCGAAACAAGTTTTAAATATTTATAAAATTGTGACCATAGCATTTTATTTGTTTGACCATGAACCACTGGTCAAATTTCCAGCGACTTTCCCATTATCACTGCTGCTTTTATAAGTTGTTTAGTGAATAAACCAATGAGACCTTGAGCAATTTTTAACAGATACAACAAACTTGACAAAATAGTTAGGCTTGTGCCAGATTGTATATTTTTATTGAATGCTAATAGAATGATGGACAACAATGTATTATACTTGAGTTTATTTTTTATCTAATGTATACGCTTCTTTTTGGCAAAATTTTGAGTTTACTCGATAAGATTTAATGCTTTTAATTTGATAAACATCGAAAAGCCCAAATTTTTACATTTGTTGTGTTCATTCTGGGCTTTTTCTCTTTAACTTATATACACCACATACGTTAAATAATATTTTAAACTCAATATTTACCAATTTTTTAAACATTTAAAACTTTTCAAACCCATTTATTAAGCATTTATTATACCAAATAAAATTAAATTCAAAGTATTTAAATTATTAGCACCTTCATCCACCAGCTCTTTTAAAACAAATACAGATAAAAATGATTGTGTTAAATTAGGATAATTCAGTTCAACTCGAAAGTAAACTTTAAGATCTTCTCTCAACCCACAGATAAAATGTATAAAAATGAGGTGTCCCAATGGCTAAATAATTTTATAATAAAGTAAATTGATAGAACTAAAGAAAAAGGAAAAATAAACTGCTAAGAGTAAATTTGATGAAGAAAGCCCACCTAGGGAAAGAGGAAAAATGTGGGAGGAATCCAATGCACAAAGGTGACATCTTCTTCCTTTCTTCTGTCTTCTATAGTAGAAGTAGTCACACACACATTTTAACACAAATTGAATAATATTTCGGCATTGTTGCCTTTATCAAACACAAAGAAGAGAGAGAGTACAAATACCACAAACACTGGATTACTCCATTTTGAATTTTAAGAAGAACTGTTCAAAACAATTGTGCCAACTGTTTTTGGGAGTAAATATAAATTCCTTTGCTATGATTAGTATTTATAAAGACCTATTTTATATAATGATAATAATAGAAAAATATGTTTTAAAATTATATTAATAATAATAATAATAATAATAATAATAATAATAATAATAATAATAATAATAAATAATTTGAAAAAATCTAGTAGAAAGAAATAAACTATCTTCTGTTGAGGCCTGGTGGTAGTCTTGATTTGGTAATCCATTGGTGGGCCAGTTCCCACTGTCTAAGTTGAGAACTGTTGCACTGTTTGGGAAATGCTCTTAATATTTTGGTGGTGTAGCAGGTTTGAAAGTCCTGGTTGTGGGTACCAGCATGAATGGGTACAGGCTTGTCCGGATCTTTGTGGTTTGTGTCAAAATGATAATTGTTCATTCGCTGCCTTAGAGAACCTGTAGTAAGGCCTATATACTCTGCATCGCATGATTTGCAGTGTAGTTGATATATCAAGTTATTAGTTTTGTAATTGTAATAACCAGGGATTTTGTATTCCAATTTGGTTACTTTGCTGTTGAAGGATGTAGCTGGTAGGTGGATTCCACATGTGCTGCAACGGGTGCTACCGCAGGGGTATGAACCTTTGGTAGTTGGTTTTTCTTCTTGGATTCTCTTGGGGTCAGGAAGTTTGGGATGGACTAGAATATTGTGGAGATTGGGTGGCCGTTTGAAAGTGACTCTTGCGGGTGAACTAAGAAGGTTTTTGGTCTGGGTGAAACTGGTTAGGAATTTGTAACCACTTTTAAGGATGGTGTTGATACGTTGTAGACCAGGATGGTATTGTGTTGTGAGAGGGATGTCCTCAACTTTTTTTGGAGGGTCATAATCATCTCTGGAGAGTGCTCTGGAGATTTGGTTGTCTATTAATGGCTTGGAGTAACCTCTGCTTTGTAAAGCTGTAGAGAGTTGTTTACAGTATTCAGTTAAATCATCGGGTTCTGAACATATTCGTTTGGCTCGGGTGGCAAGACTGAATGGTAGGGACCTTTTTGTGTATGAAGGATGGCTGCTATGGTAGTGGAGTTATTATTGGTGATTGGTGGGTTTTATATGTACAGTGGTGCTAATTTGGTTGTTTTCCAGGAACAGATTAACATCAAGGAAGGTAAGACTATCCTGTGATTTATTGTGGGTGAAGTTAAAGGGGCTGCAATTGTTGAGATTATCTAGAAAGATGTTCAAAGATTCTTTGGAGTGAGGCCAGTCATGAAAATGTCGTCGATATAGCGAAGCCATAGATAGGGTTTGATGAGCTGAGAATGTAGAAAGCATTCTTCTAGTAGTCCCATGTATAGATTTGTATATGAAGGAGCCATGCGTGTACCTATAGCTGTGCCCTTTATCTGTAGGTAGTGTTTGTCTAGAAAACGAAAGTTGTTAAATTGAAGGATCATCCTAGCCAGCTCCACCAGAAAAGAAGTGGTAGGTTTGGACCCAGGAGGTCTGCGCTCTAATAAATGCTCCGTTGCTGACATTCCATGCACATGAGGGATGTTAGTGTAGAGGGCTGTAACGTCAATAGTGACCAAAAAACAATTCGGTGGAAGGTTTTGAATTTTGTGAATTTTGTCGTAAGAAGTATTTTGTATCCTGTATGAATGAGGGAAGTTGTTTTACAAAGGGTTGTAGGTGTGAATCAACCAGAGATGAAATTCTCTCAGTTGGAGAGTCACAACCAGATACAATCGGACGGCCAGGCGGAGGTCTAATTTCTTTGTGGAGTATAGGGAGGAGATACAGTGTGGGAGTTTGAGGTTTTTGTGGAAAGAGAAGATGAATTGAGTTAGTAGTGAAATTCTGTCGGGGACCTTCACGTTGTAGGAACTCTTTAATCTGCGCGTTGTGATCTTCAGTTGGGTCTTCTGTGAGTGGTCTGTAGATGGAGTGGTCGGATAGCTGACACAGATAAAATGTAACTTAGAAAGATGAAACCGCTTGAAACCATTTTTGCATCATAGTGCATTCTTCTTTAACCTTCATTAAAACCCATTGGAATTGATACCAGTAAAATCATTTTACAA
Organism: Timema bartmani; assembly: GCA_902151455.1. Taxonomy (NCBI): domain Eukaryota; kingdom Metazoa; phylum Arthropoda; class Insecta; order Phasmatodea; family Timematidae; genus Timema; species Timema bartmani. The sequence continues at coordinate 59,579 of CABFWB010004114.1, forward strand.
TTTAATTTTTTTTTAAATGAAAAACTATTTCAATATTTCTATTTCGGGTGTAAGGATAGTATTTAATTTCCTAACTGTGACTGTGAGTTTGGAAATTAATAAGTACCTACTTGCATTTATTATCTCCATACTTCAATGATGGTTTATGAAAATATTTTAGTAAAATCATTTTGCATTGTAATTTGTGTTTGAAAAAATTTCAGAATATTTTGTAGTCTTAGTGATAATTTCCCTAACTTAATTATTCCATGTTGTCATCTAGGAATGGGACCAGCTGTTGGACCAACAGAAGGAAATTGAGGAGAAACTTCAGGAGCTGGAAGCATCGCCACCCAGGTTTGTACTATTTGGAGCATTGTGATCAAAGTATAGTAAAATATGATTGAATATTATATTACTTTATTTTCTCGAGTATGGGATTATTTGAACACCGGCCTACTATGGGTGCTGATGATGACTTAGCTCATCGTCTCACTCCCAGCCCACCCAGCTGGCAGTCAACTGGCCAGACTCTGTTCCAAGCTTGTTGGTTTTGGCCCTGACCAGTCTCTCCTCTCAAACTGACCTGCTTTCCGCTGGGGTTCAACCCAATCTCCACCAGGTTACTCACATCCCGGGGTACACCATGTGGCTGTGGGATCAGGAATGTAAAAGAGACTTGGAAAGTGGAGGTCATCAGAATGAAATTTGTGAGGAGCATGTTGGCTGTCACGAGAAAGAGTAGGTTTAGAGGTTGTACAAGAGATAGTAGAGGAAGCAAGACTTAGATGGCATTGGCTTGTAATGAAGATGAAAAAAGAGAAGAAGCCAAAGAGAATCTTGGAAATGAAGTACGTGGAAAAAAACCCACAAGGGAGGTCAAGAAAGAGATGGGAAGAGCCGATAACAGGAAGTGTTCAACAAACACAGCACTTGTAAAAACACCACAGCACGAATGTTCCACTCGAATTACACAAGCAAACTGAGAGGTTATATAGTTGATTGACCATGGATTGTGATGACTGGTCCCAACAAATGTATGCACATGTGCGTGTTGAGTTACACGGAATGTCGATTTATCGAGTGTCGAGTTTCCGACCCTCTACTGTATATTTGGAAGAAGGCACAGGAAAGGTGAATAGAAACATATAAAAGGGATGAACACATTATGTCTTTTACAATGAAAAGAAGAACACAATTCATACTTTACATTGCTGCCATTGGATAAGGAGATAATGGTTGCGTTACATGTTTCACACTCCTCCCTGATGAGTTCCGATAGAATGAAACCTAGGTTTGGGGATTGGGCGGTAACGATCTATTTTCTTAGAGAGGCAACCATTACTTCTTTGTTCAATGGCAGCAATGTAAAGTGTTAACCGTGTTCTTCTTTCCATTGTAAAAGCCATAATGTGTACGTCCCTTTTATATGTTTTTATCCACCTTTCCTATACCTTCTTCCAAATATAATACAATTCCAGGTGAAATGAATGCTTCACTGCATTTAAAATCCCTATCTAAACATTTCAGCCTGAGTTCCCCCCTGGAGTTGTGTGTGTGTGTGTGTTTTCTATAGACTTGTGATATTTCTAATAAATTTGAACTGAATGCTATTTGTTTATTTCCAGTGATGTTTACTTGTCGTCGAGGGATCGCCAGATCCTAGACTGGCACTTTGCCAACTTGGAGTTTGCCAATGCCACGCCGCTGTCCACCTTGTCATTGAAACACTGGGACCAGGACGACGATTTCGAGTTCACCGGAAGTCATCTAACAGGTAGGGAATTTGCATCACCATCAATATGTTGGGATTATCTCCTATAAACCTTCATTGATGTTCCCAATTCTTGAGGAGAGAAATGTTTACGTTCACAAACTTTGTTTATGACTTCTTACAGAAGGTGGATTTTTTTTTTGCACCACTTGAATGATTTTCCGCTGAAAAGATAAAGAGAAAGGTACTAAGCCACATTGTCCAAATCATGCATATATTTATTGTAATCAACAATGCACACTGGTTTAGTCTTGTTTGCACTCATATTTATCCAGCACCTCCTTCATATTAACAGCGTGCATTGTTGACACCATGTTTATCACGCTCTTATCGTGCTATGTTTGTAGAATTTCAGGGCTATTGCTTCTGAAAATCATTTTTCCTCGTTGAAGAGAAGAACTCTTGACTTTGAGGTCTTTTTTTTTAAAATAAAAAACCTGTATTATTTGAAAACAAATAAATCTCATACCAAAATGAAGATTCAAGTGCCATATAGAAAAAGCACTAAGAGCTATGCAGTAGAACCATATTCACTCTTATTCAGAAAAGTTTGGTAGAGTTTGTTTTAATCGGTTTTCGTTAATCGACAATAGGCGTTTGGATACACCAGCTGTAAATGACTAATTTTGTTCGTAGGTTCAAATGTTTTGAAAGTTATTTTTGAAGTATTCCAATTTTTTTTTAAATATGTCCATTGTAAATTATACCCCTAAATTAATTTTCTTGGAAAATAAACATATAATATTATTTTCAATTAAAATAGTACCCAGATATCAATTTTGAACAAAATGGTTTAATCTATTTTTTTTTTAATTTACAAATTAAAAAAAACATTTCTCACTAAACTGTGGGTTTTTAAAGGTTTATTAATACTACTATTCTAATACAAATGTGATGTTAAAAGTGAAGTTAAAATGAAATACTTAGTGAACTTAGAGAAGCGAGTGACTGAACGAGGTGTTATGAGAGCTATGGCCTGACTAACAGCTAGGAGGTCCCTGCACGGACGTCAAACCTGGTTCCCTGAGCTCGAGCGGCAGCCACGACTGGTACTTGGTGAACCCGACAACTTAGCCCACGTGGCCCCGTGACAAGCAGCGTGACCTCCCAGCTACGATATCCCGTAATCAGCCAAGCCCCGAGGGCTTAAAATCCCTCCTATTTAAACCGGCCAACTGGCTTATGCTATGGCTTGCTGACACCTCCACTTAGTGTCAGCGCTTCTAGTTTGCTTGTTTACTGATTCATCATAATTATCCTTACAACACCTGTTAGGTCACTTGCCATTTACAGCCTACCATTTTTATACAACACGCCTTCCAAATGAGGTTGTTGATGACAAAAGCAATTATCAACTATCCATTTTGAATCAAATCATTAGAGCAGTTTTTAAAATATTTCAAATTTAAAAAAATGAATCATTAGGTGATTATCCTCAAGCTGAGAGTGTAGGGGTCGTAAGAAAAGGTCAGTTTTTATAGCAAAACATTTTTTTTGGGGTAAAAATAAATTATATATTACTTCAGTACAAAGATAATAGCTTAATTTCTTTGACACGGTGATATCAACAGTTGTTGAATATCTTTCAAGGGTGTCCTGGAATTTAATGACAACTTTTTCTCTTCTTTTAAAAAGTTTATCATCTAATGCCGCTATGCTCATGACAGATATTCAGGAACTGTGGACATCACCATGTGAAGAAAATTAAACTCTAGGTTTCTACTGGAGCAATATTTTATTGATTTTGACCAAAAAAAGTTTTGCTCTAAAAACTGAAAAAAAACCCACTGAAGAGGAAGTTTCATTGCGTGCTTCACAATCCTCCCTGATGAGTTCCTATAGAAAAAAACCTAGGTCGGGGGATTAGGCGGTAACGATTGGTTTTCTTCAAGAAGTTACCATTACCTCTTTGTCCAATGGCAGCAATGTAAGTGTGAACTTAATTCTTCTTTTCTTTGTAAAAATCATATTGTGTTTGTCCCCTTTTATATGTTTCCATCCACCTTTCCTGTCCCATCTTCCAAATATAATACAATTACCTCATAAAGAGAAAAGAGGTTTTCCTTATAGATAGATGTTTTAAATACATATATAATAGTTTGTTAGTGATTATCAACATGCTTTTATAACACAACATAACAATCGCTAATCAGTCTCTAATTTACACTATGTGTAATATATTCTTTAAAATTAAACCCTAGAACATATAAAAAAGGATAAAACTCCGAGTAATAACATGATGGAAGCCCACCTGAAGAGAGAAGAACAATTAAACTTGAGCTCAACATTAAAGTGCTACATCAACTTCATCTCCTTTAACAATATAGTACCACTAAGGTGTAATTTCTATTTTGTAAGTTTTTTATTCTTATAAAATAAGAAATAATCAAGACAACAAGCAGTACCAACAAAAAAAAACAGGTAGTTGATTGTTACATTTATTTTGTGTTTGTTAGAAGGGGGTGGGTAGTCATAATTTGGATCAAAACTATTTATTAAGGTGTCATTGTACTGTTGGCACCATAAAGCCCTCCCGAGTCAAAGATATCTGCGTTATCTGATAGCTCAAGATCTTAATTGATCACTCATTTGTAGCCGACGATTTCCGCGCACCCATCATAAACTCTGCCTTAAAAATATGAATGAATAATGACCCTGGGAATGGGACGACTCTAAGATAGTTCAGTGGGAAGAGCATTGGTGGACTAAGCCAAAGGTCCTGGATTTGATTCCTGTATCCAGGTGTCATTTTTCAATTTAAAGAATATAACTTAAAATTTAGTCTATCCATTAAACATAACTTCAGTGCTCTATTATAGCTGTACTTTGTGTTGAGCTCTTAATACAATTATTTGCTGCATCAAGAGAGAGAACCAGTTGCCTGTTTGACCCTTACTTGATGTGACACTGCTCAATAATAATGATTATTATTTTAATAATGATAATCATTATTTCCTTTATGATAGAGCTCAACAACAGCCACAAGACCTATAACAGGCCAGCACAAAAATACAGTAACAAATCAAATGATTACATATGAATTCAATTACGGGTAGACACAAATTAAATTAGTAAATGGCTGTGAAATTAAGTAAGGCAGAGTGACCAAAATCAATCAACAAATAAAATATTTATATAAAATTCATAGTAGAAAAGAATCCGACACCTTAGCTCAGTCGGTTGCTTGTCTGTCTACTAAACTAAAAGTCCCGGGTTTGATTCCTGGCATGGCCGAAAAATATATCGTTCCTGGAATGTGGGCTAACCCTTTCACATTGATGAATTAACGAGCGGGGACTGGATGTTGTGCCTGTACTAGTTTTAAGTTTTATTATAAGGCATATGAAGCAACGACAGGCCTAGCAGGCCGGTAATGGAAAATATATGGCTTGAATAAAAAAACAAACCCAGGCGGAAAACAGTAATGGATGTAAAAAAAAAAGGTGGAAATTTATTGAGAGCTCATGGGGAAAACTTTCAATCTGTTATAATTACATTTTTTACCTCTTTTTGCTTGGACATCTTAGTTTAAAATGTTTTTATTTCATACCAAATGTCTAGGAAGGAATGCAAATAAGGAAATTATATTTATTCAAATTGAAATTTTTGACTGCTGTGTGTTTTTTATCTAGTTGAATAAAAATTACTGAGCTTTCTGTGTGTGCCACTATTTTGGTTGTAGTGAAAACTTGATGTATATTAGAAAGAAGAATAGGGTTATATATGAAAATAACAATATCATATTTTATAAAAAACCAAACCATTGTCTTGTGCCCAAAAGAATACTAAAATACTTGACTCAAACTGATAATAATCATTAGGGAAGTGTAAAATGAGTTATTGAAACTGTTTACACCCACAATCTTTTATGATAAAAAGTGGATTAAAAAATCTTATTTTCCTTACGTCCTATGTTCTTATGTCACCATTGCTGATTATAAGCTTCTTCCTATGAAAATTGAACTGTAGGAAACTGTCAGAATATTGTAATTCGCGCCTAAATACCCATGCTGCACTTTGTTTCACTCTGGTGGTAATCTTGTCAACTACTG
>CABFWB010004115.1:0-65375 GCA_902151455.1 Timema bartmani
CTGTCAGGAACAGGTTGTGAATGTGACGTCAGAGGAGCAGTGACAAAGTAGCAGGTTGTGATTTCACAACCCATCCCTAATTTATTACAGCTTTAATATTGAGATGAGGGACCATCACTCTACTAAAAATCATTTTAATATCCGCTCGTATGTAGCAATGACAAAACACATTAAAAAAAGTTATACACATTTATTTTATTTTACTATTTTATGTACTCCACACTCACGCATCATAACATTTAGAATTATCGTAGAGAACTATCTTTTTATATATAGAAGTTTGTTGTGATCTTTGACAGTTGGAAAATCATGTTAGAGTTTTTTTTTATATTTACTATTGACACGTAGTTAACAGTTTATTTATAAATTTAAATTAACACCTAATCTTCTTAAATTTAAAATAGCATACACCAATATGATGCAAGAGGATTCTAATGGTGAATCTACATTCGAATTTGTAGAAAAGAAAGTTGAAGACCTATCAATTTCAAGTGAAACTACAAAAACGGGTTTGTCAGAAATTGATATTTGCGTTTGAGGGTTCCACCCTTAACAACAGTATTATTTAACATTATTTTTGTATTTTTCCTTGATGCATCTAATCTATTACTATGGTAGCTTATTGGAGTCTTGGAAAATGTGTAGTTCTAATTCCTTAAACCCCAATTACGTTAAAAAAAACTTTGAACAGCTTCAAAAAGCTTAGCTTTTGAATTTGATGGGTAGTACATATCGTACAAATGTTAACAGACATATTTTCTGTCACATAACACATGCTTTCTTATTATTAATAGGCTATACACCACAAGAATAAAGCCCCGTCTATGGAGTAGTCTTGGAGTGATTCTCCTTAAGGTGGGGATGCAGGAAATGCGAGAAAAAGGTCACTGTTTTTGCAGTTATTATAACAAAACTTTTTTGGTTATAACAAATCAAATATGGCTTGTATACAGACATCCTAACAACCTTGACAGTTATTCAAGAACATTTTTGTTTCTTCATGTGAAGAAAATTAACTCTTTGTATTGAAGCAATAGTTGATTTATTTGACCAAAAAAAGTTTTGATATAAAATCTGCAAAAAAACCTTCAACATTTCTCACGTTCCCTGTATCCCCACCTTAAGTCCTTAATGATCCTTAGGAATAGACGTGACCGTGCCAACCAATGGGGAAGTCGAAGAATAAGTCAAAGTGCAAGCAGAGGCTATAAAGAATATGAATGTGAAGCTTAACCTACCAAAGCGACGCCACTCTTTCTGAGAATTCTGTATTTCTCAGAAAATTGTTTCTGAAATGCCATGCTTCCTATGATTTTTAAATTTTCATAAATATAGTTCTGAAGAACCTGCGTTCGTAAAACTCGCTGCCGTTGATGCGTGCACACATATTTAAGTTTTGCTGTGATTGGTATTCCTTAGCAGTCTGTATCGACTACTCCTTAAAAAGTTAAAGTTGAGTCCACTTCTACAGAGGGGTAAGGATTATGAACTTAAGGATCAGGACTGTAGACAGAACAACCTGTTAGTTGGTTAGTGTGGAGGAATTTTTACAGACCACGACACACATTAGACATATGGTTATGGAGTTTGTAGACAGAGCTAAAGTTGATTTGAAAAATATTTACCGTAGGCTTACCAATATTAAGATTGTGGGTTTTCTAGTATTAGAAAGTTTAAAATGTAAGCACCGTTTGTACCAACCTGCACCTACCTTTTCTCTCTCATTCCTCTCTCTACTAGGGCCTATATTATACAATACATTATTATTCATTAATTCATTCTTTACTAAAAATTTAAAATTAAATACAATCAAAAGAATAAGCCTACTCATATAATATATCAAAGAATAATATTAATTTTTAAATACCCAGATAATTAGTTCATACATTGCACCATAAGCATTTTAGATTATAACAGCTGTTAATATGGCTATTAGTCCTATTATAATCAGTCCCAACCAAACCTAGCTTTCTATGCACTAAAAAATAAAAGATATTTGGGATTAGTAAGCCTATCTTAAGGTGCGGCAGAAGGGAGCGCAAATAATTTTACAGTTTTAATAGCACTACATTTGTTTGGCCAAATTAAATAAAATACTACTCCACTAGTAACATAGAGTTTAGTTTTCTACACATGCTAATATCAACAGATCTTGAATATCTATCGAGGGTGTCTTGGAATTTTGTCAAAACTTTTAAAATAAAGATAAAAAGTTTTGACAAAATTCCAGGACACTCTTGACAGATATTCAAGATCTGTTTATATTAGCATGTGCAGAAAACTAAACTCTATGTTGATACTGGAGAAATATTTGATTTATTTGGCCAAAAAATTTCAATTCTAGATAAACTGTAAAAACACTTGCGCTCTCTTCAGCCCACCTTAACCTTAGGAACTTAAAGAAAGAATTGCAGTTGAAGTTGAAGCAATTCAACAAGAAACATTGCATGTAGTCGTCAAGTTTCGAGGAGTGCATACATCAATGTATTGAATATAATGGTGGCCATCTTAAGAACATTGTTTTAAAACATGAATAGTTCAAAGGGTATGTAGAAAATTTTAAATCTTTTGTTGTTATTTTAAGCAGGGCTGTAGTGGTGGAGTCTGAAGCAATTTTGGGTAGCATTGGTAAAAAATTTACCAATTCCGACTTTGGTGTCAAAAACTTAGAATATTATAACAATATAATATGGTAATAATATTTTACATCCATTACAGTTTCCAGCCTATAGCCTGGGTCACTTTTTTATCCACGCCATATATTTTCCACTACCGGCTGGCTAGGCCTGTCGTAGCTCCATATAGGCTACCTTATAATCTAACTTAAGACTAGGACAGGGACAACAACCAGTTCCCAGCCTTTAATTTATAAATATGAACTCTGGGTGAACCCATATTTCACCAATGATCAATTTTTCGGTCATGCCGGGAATTGAACCCGAGATCCTCAGCTCAGTAGGCAGACAAGCTGCCGACTAAGCTTAGGTGTCTGGTTATACATATGGTAATAATAATATATCATTTTAATTTTGAATTACTGTACTTTTTTTGTTCTTTTGGACAAATGTTTGTAATTTGGATTGACAAATTTATCCAAATATAAATTCACAACGTCATAGAAGCTTCCCATGAAGTAATCTGTATTGGAGCATTTTACTCAAGTAAATTGGTTATTTATTACTAATTAATATACTTAAGAAATTTATGAAAAAGTCTTGGTCAGAGTCGAAGGCTTGGCATTACTGACAGACACATTCCTAATTTTAAGTTTTATTTGAAGAATTTTTAGTAAAAATAGTAAAGATAAAGTGTTATTAAATGTGTCAACACTTTTTGTCCCACTCTCTGTATAGAGCACATAAAATTTACTTTCATTGTTTTGCTCCATTATGTTTATTATCTTATTATTAGTAAGCCTACCTACCTTTACATACTTAGTAGGCCTACCTACCTTACATACATACTTAAGAAGACGGCAAATCAAATAATACCAATTACCAAGACTTATAAACATTAGTGTGTTTATTTGATCAATATTATTCAAAGTTTTAATTTATTGACTTATGAAAGTTTAGATTAAAGTTAGGTTGGGTAAGAACACAATTATATAGACCTATGCAAATTATGGAAGGTTTTTAATTTCATGTTTGTATCATAATAATTACTATTTTAAACATTAATTTGCAATCTTATATTTGTGATATTATCTAACGGGCTATTAGAACGAATAGCCTACAAAGTTCATAGTTGAACATACATAATAATAATACAGGTGGACATCTGTCTCAAAACGGTGTCGGCAGCCATTAGTCGATATACAGGCATTGTTTTTATTTTCATTGTCATTGACTTTTTTTTAGTTGCCCATAGATAAAAGTTTCCCTCCTCCCCTCGTGTAGGACTACATACTTTTATTTATAGAGATTATAACAAAGAATTTGTTGACTTGATAATCTTTCTTTAAATATAGAACATTCTTTAGTTTGAATATGTGTGTTAGCTTGAACCATGTAAATACCACAAGTTTTAAGACTATTAAAATTCTGAGATAATAAATAGTTTCCAAACATTTAATTTGTAGATTCTTCGAGCAGTTTGTCATCACTTGTGCCTCCGGTTGGCAGCAGTAATTTACTAACCAGTATTGCTCCACCATCAGCACTGCCCAGCTTTATCAACCCCCCGTCGACAGAGCCTACAGTGAACCCTGTCACCACAAATGCTCCCACGGCGACTTCTCACTCTTTCCACCCCACCACCTTCAGGTAAATTTTCTTGACATCACTTATTAATTTAGTTTTATCATACTACAATTTACAACAAATTGCGTAGAGTATAAGTATCTCTACATTTCAAACAAAAATAAATTATTTCAATATAATTTTACCTATCTGTGGTCACGATAATTTTTCTTATAAAATTAAGCATTGACTGGTTGCATTAAAAATGTTGGTGTGTCACAAAATCTGAGGTCTGGGGGGTAAAGACAAAGTCGGGGCTTGCATGCTGGACATAGGTTTAAATTTCACAGGCCACTCTTAAAAGAGCTTCACTTGATAAAATAGCACACACTATCATTACTAAACATTAACTTTACATACATTACTGTTTCCGGCTTGTGGCCTGGGTAACTTTTTTATTCAAGCCATATATTCTTCACCACTAAGCCTGTTGAAGCTTCATATGCCTCATAATCTAACTTAAAACTAGGACAAGCACAACATCCAGTCCCCGGCCGTTAATTTATCACTGTGAAAGAGTAAACCCACATTTTACCAATGATACATTTTTCGGCCATGCCAGGAATCGAACTGGGACCCTTAGCTCAGTAGATAGACACACTACCAACTGAGCTAAGGTGTTGTATCATTATTACTATACTTAATATTTCAAATAGGGGTCATTGGGTAAAAATACTGTCCGCTTCTTTTTATTCCACGCAAGGGCCTAACTATTTAAAGCTCACAATTAAATGTCCCAGATTTACAAATATTTCAATTTTTTTTTAAGATACCTGTATTTTCTCACTTCTCCCATTTTTACAGGTGCAGGGAAACCCTATCTATGCATAAGCAATCTTTCATTTCTAAGGCAACATTCCCAATTTATTAGATAATTGATCCATTTGTATTTGTTGTCAGCCCTGTGATCCCTGCCAGTAAGGGTATGGACTCACTCTCTCCCACAACCCCAGTCCCTCTTGACCCGGCGACCAGCTCTGCGGGAGATGCGGGTGGTGGGCTGCTGGGATGGATGAAAGGGGCAGTTGGGACAAGTGGCGGACTTCTCTCCAAGGTTGCTGAGAGAGCTAAAAACTCTGTAGATTCAATGATTACTACGTTGGACCCTCAGATGAGAGAATTTTTATGTTAGCATTTTTGTTTTATGAATGTAGACTAATGAAATCAGTAAATTTAGTAACTATGGGCTTGCAAAGTCCATTTTTTCAATTCAAAGTGAATCTTAGTCGAATATACGAAATATTCTCGGAAGTCGAGTCATAGTTTTGAGTGTTTTTTGTTAAATTTTTTTATGCTTTAAAAAACACTAAATTTTTCTCATTTATATAATTTTATACACAAAAATCATTTAGAAAATGTTTTATTGTACAATTTTTGGTAATATTTCATTTTAAACTGAAATTCATTTTTCTATACCTTCATGTTATTTAATTAGCACTTTAGATTTTTTCATATTAATTTAATTTTGTAAAATATCTAACAACTCAAAATTACAATAGTTGAACATAAGTTAGTATTTTAACTGTCAATATTTGTATGGTCACAGCTGGGATTTATTTTCAAAGCAAAGTCTCAGGTGATTTTTTTTAAATCAACTTGAAGCTTCACACATGTTTCTTCATTCACATATCTGAGTAATTAAATAGGCCATCTACATATTGAGAGAAGCTTGATCTGATCTTAGATGCAAGTTTCTATATAACAACATACTATTTGTGCATTGGTTCTTCTTTGTATCCAGATAATACAATTCTTAAATTTTTAGTGATAATATTATCTAGTGCTACTTATAGCAGGTTATCTAGTCCAAGGAAACAAAGGGAAGGTATGACATTTAGCTATAAAACCCTTTAAGTGTGACAATGTGATATTCACACCTTAGCGTATCAGAACCGATTTGAGAGGGATAGCCACTACCCCACCCTACCAGTTGTAATAATGCAATTTATTATTTTAAAGCATCACTCTCGCAATAAACTGGATTGCTGATGGCAGAGAAATCCGGGTCCAAATCTCGGTCAAACGTATTGAGGGTTGTTTTTACTAAAGTGTTTCTCACTCAATCCATGCCAATAAATATATGTACATTTCCTCATCCCTACCTCAGTAGTGTAAATATGTGGATAGCTTGAAATGGATAGTAAGAGACAATGCAAAAAAAAAATGTTTGCAACAAAGATACTTAAAACAACACAATATAAGCAATATATTATTTATATTTTATAAGTGTTATGACTCACAAGACCAGCCTTGTTAGCTAGCATACAGCCCACCAGAAATTGTTTATATATTACTATTTTTATCAATTTCCATTACTAGAAAATTAGTACGTGTATAGAAATAGTTTATAACATTAAAGATATAAATTATAAACCTACTCTAACAGAAAGCGTGACCTTTTAATAGGCTATGCAATACTGGTATTTCAATATTTTCTCCTAAATATTATTTGTTCCAAAAATATATAATTTTCATTATTAGAAAAATTAAACAACTAAAAAAATGTTAAAGTATGTTCAAGGTAGTTTCCTAAATTTATCGAATAAGTACTTGTGTTTTGTTATTTTGATTCTCACACATTTACAGTATATACAGTTTTGGTTTTATGTTGAATATTTGTCTATAAAGGGACAACATTAAATTATAAAAATAATACAAATATTCCTCTGCAGTATAGTAAAACTGTAGGTGACTAAGAGCTAACCAATGCTAGCAACTCTTGAAAACTAAAGATGCACCACACAAGATGTATAGTTTAATATAGAATGGAGAGTGGTAAATCAAAAGTGAAAGCTTGTGGTAAGTAAGAAATAAATTAAGGGGCTAGCGCTATATTTCAATTCTTCCCAATAGAGTTTGATTTCTAACTGCGTCAGCTCTACCTACTCAAAGCAGGCAAGTCAAACCTTCCCCTGACTGAGAGTCACAAAAGTTCATGGGGAGTTGGCCAAGGCCATACATGAAATTTATAGGACCTTATGACTATATATAATAAAAACATTAACAAATAACAATTTTATGTTTAAAAAAAATAGCATTGCTATTATTTATTTAGCACCGCATCTTGCTACCCGTTCTGGTTATATGCTTAAGTACTAATTACACTAATGGATTAGGAATTAGGCCGGTTGAATTTAGAATAAGTGAACCCGCACTTGCGTGGAGGGAGAGTGGAAAACAATCTAGGGAAAACCACCTCCAGTTCGTTCAACCGAGATTCGAACCTCGATCTCTCCGTCCTCGGCAGTCTAGCTAAACACAAAACTAGCATGTTAGCCAACTACACCACCGAGGCTGCTAAAATCATAGCGTTGTTAGTAAATAATAATGGTAAATAAATACTATCCATTAAACTACCAATATAATACCTTGATCACATGAAGCAGAATAAACTGTTTAGAGGAAAACAATTGTATAGTTGCAGTTAAGCTGGAAACAAACTGAGACGGACTAGAGAGGAATAATTATATCGCCATCGCAGTGAATCACATTGATCCGCTATCAGAAATTGCACAATATCTATCTCGGGACTCCGTTATTGAAAACTGATTCTTATTTCGCTAATCACACTCCAATAAAACTGCGTGGTAAAAACATGTGCTATAGGCGAACACCCTGTACAAAAAATAAAATAATTCATTGTGAAATTTAAATTTCAAATCACGATAAAACATCACACATTTAAAGACACATAACATCACATAAACAAAGGCAGAAGAATGACTGGATGGTGAGGGGTAAGGAGGACAGAACACAAAGTTAGATTGGTCGGGAAAGACGACTGACTACAAGGTTCCAATGTTATTCTGCTGGCACATTCTTCTGTAAAAATGATTGGAATTACCGCTCATTTACGTCAGCTCTGAGAGCATAATTTTTGTTTTTTTGTGTAATTTGAAGTATTTCAATATGGGCTGGCAGACTACTCGGAACAAAGTCTGGGGGCGAAGAGAGGTCAAGTGTTGAACATGTTTGCTTTCAATTCTTGGAGATGGTCAAACTTGACATTTGATTTTGACCCAATTTCAGATTCAGGTGTTGATGTAGATATTGTGGTCGCATCAGACAAAGAAGTGAAAATTAGTCCTGTACGAGAGGCTTTCCAAGCCGTATTTGGTAAGGCGACCGTAACAGGGGTGGCTGCTCAATCGATTTCCGTGGCCACCCAGCCCGTTGGGTTTGAGTCTGGCATCAATGCTGCTAAGGAGAGGATTTCCTCAACTCGAGCATCTGGAAAACTCCACAAGATGCAGCCTATATTAGCCGTGGAAAACTTCATTGTCGAGGTTGTTGAAGACAAGTGGTACGACACAGGCGTCCTATTGCTTCATGATCCTGTGAGAGAGCTAAGCCTTCATGTGTTCACTCAGCTCACTCCAGTTCCTGCTTCTGTAGTATCTGTCGCACAGGCTGACACACCTGACGACTACCCTTTGCGATCCTCAGGACTCTCTGTCACTGTAGGCAGCCTAATGGGAAACAATCTACAGGTAGAGCAAATATATACTTTTATTATTTTATTTGAAAGTACCTGCCTCGGTTGTTTAGTTAGCTAATGTGCTAGTTTTGTGTTTAGCTAAATTGCCGAGGACGGGGAGATCAAGGTTCGAATCTCGCTTGGGTGATTGTTTTTTTCTAAATGGTTTTTCACTCTCCTTCCACGCAAATATGGGTTCACTTCCTCGTTTTCAACCTTCCCAATTCCTAACCCGTTAGCATAATTAGTATTTAAGCGTATAAACAGAACGGGTAGTAAGATACTGTGCTAAGTATTATTATTTGAAAGCTTTTCTTCACTTGGCTTATTTTGGTTAAAGTTGTTTGATGAGATTTTTTTATTTGTAATTTTAACTAGGGATATACCCTTATAAACCTATAATCCTCAAATACTTAAGGATATTCAAGATTCAAGGATATAAAAAAAAGTTTCAAATTCTAGTTTAATCCTCTTTCCCCCCCACCTAAATTTAGCCCGACATCGTTATAAAACAAATCCAATAATGAAATACTAGGCCATTAATAGATTACTTAATGTGAACAAAATTGGATTTGAAGGAAAATAATTGTGCAATGGTGGGAAAGTTTATAATGAGAACAAAGTTGACTATTCTATGTTTTGACATGCTTATCCATTTTTTTTTTGTCTAATAGATTTTTCAGACTTTTAGGCATTCTAAGGTAATTAAAATTCTAAAATTCAATTCCTGAACCTGGATATTAATTCTACCTGCTAATTCCAAATCCAAATCTAAGAGAAGATGGTAAGCTTAAGCGCTTCACTTCTCCGCATTGACATGATTTTCTTCTTTTTTGGTTTATAATTTTGCTCACATTCATTCTTTAGTTGATACAAAAATATATATATCTTAACAAAATGTTTGCATTGTAATAATGTAAATTAACATTCACATAAGTGAGAAATTAGTGGTCTGGGGTCAGGTTGTTAGATTTTTACTAGGGATGAGACCAGGGGCTGCTTAAGGGCCGGGTGGATGCCCGGGGTGCCAGCTCAGGGAGGGCGCTAAGCAGAGCATCAACCTAACCTAACATAACCTGGGTGTTATTAGAAAATAATCTCTAAACCAAACCTGGTGGAGTAGTTAAGCATAACAATCATTCACTTTTTGATACTAACATGAAATTTAGACATATTCTGATAGTTTTTTGTGGTGATAAATAGGAAATAGTTCTGCTCTTTCAAGCTTTCTTACATCCACTGTCTTACAAATAAAAACACTCCAAAGCTGTTTGTAATAATAAAACACCCGCTTCGGTGGCCACATGGCTTAAGGCGCTTCTCTCACTGTATACTAGACTGCCGGTGACAGAGAGATCGAGGTATGTTGGATGTACTGAGGGTGGTTTTTCCATAATGGTTTTCTACTCTCCCTCAACACAAATATGGTTACACTTACTATTAATATAACCTTACTCAACCCTAAAACCATCAGCGTAATTAATACACAAGCATATGTCTCAAACGGGCAGTAAAACGCGATGCTAAGAAAATAAAAAATACAGAGAAGAATATTTTCTACTAAACATGTTCAATGTTCTTATAGTTTTTAGTCTATAGTTCTCTATAGTTTTCATTATAATTTTCTTTGTAATCCTAACCGTTTTCATACATCCTCGCAGTGAAACATTTGGAGTATGATCACCATTTGTGTAATTTCCCTTCAGATTATTTTTTGATCAAATCCAGGTTACGTTAGGCTTGAAGTTGTTAGGTTTGGGGATTAGTTTCATATCATGATTAGGTTACATTAGTCTTGGCGTTGTTAGGTCTGGGGATTAGTTTCATATCATTCCCGGGTTATTTTAGGTTTGAGGATTATTTTCATATCTTAACCAAACGTTTACAGTAGTTCTCATATTGAAAATTAACGTTCATTTAAATGATAAATTAGTGTTTTAGGGTTAGCATGTAAGGTTTTTACCATAAATATTTTGGGCCGAGCAACAAGTAGTAAGCAATGTAATAGCTCTAAAATATTAGTAATAATAATCAAATTTAATAGCATGGTTAAGGCTACCGCCTTTTTCTTACAGTTAACCAAACATAAATCAAATCTCGAGTCAGGAATTCTTTTGAATCCTTGATTCCTGAATGTCTTTAAGAATTTGAAGATTTGGAGTAATGAAAACTACTTTGTTTGATTCTTTAGCAAGATTGTATATGAGTAAAGAGTGGTGGAACAGAGGAAGATACCTGCCTTGGTGGCCACATGGTCTAAGGCATCATTCTCGAAATATAATAGACTGCTGATGACAAGATCAGAGTTTGAATCTAGGTCGGGTGTACTGATGGTGGTTTTCCTTTAGGGGTTTTCCATTCTCCTTTCACACAAATGCAGGTACACTTCCTCTAAATTCAACCTTCCTCTTTCCTAACTCATTAGCATAATTAGTGCATATGCATATAACCTGAATAGGTAGAAAGATGTGGTGCTAAAATAAAGAAAAATGGAAGGAATTTTACAAAACTAACTCTGCAGGCTGGAAACAATTCTTGATTATCATGGATAGTACTATAGTGTGCAAATAAATTATAAATGTTTTCTCACTTGTTTTAAAGTGATTGATAATTAATGCTAACTTACTTTTTTTTTATGGTTCATTTTTACCAGGTTCACCATGCAGAATGGCACCAAGCATTGACAGGCGTGTCAAGGAGGGATATGGTACTATTGGCGGCTAAATCGCTGGCAGGGATGTACAAGACAAGCATAGCCAACATTTTATGAAGAAACTTGCCAGGGGCAAAAAATGTGTATATGAATATTGTACATACCTGTATCTATTTATAACTAAGCAAAACCATTTGTTTATACAAAACTTAGAACAGGACATATTGGACACTGTTGCTATTGATTGATACTATACTTTTATTGGTGTCAATTTTTAGAAGAAGAAAAGGAAGCATGTAAGTGATATGTTATTACCAATTAGCTCCTTTTACTTAGTTATGAATTTGGCCTTAACTCTAGATTATTTTATGAATACTTTCATTATTAATATTTACTTTAAATGAGTGTACCTGCAAGGCCGTAGTCAAGGGGGGGGTTTTCGGGGTTCAAACCCCCCCCGAAATTTTATGAACAAAATATATATGGCTTTATTTATGGTTCAAACAATATCAAAATTAAGGTACAAGTACAAATTAGGGGGCTGTGTTACCATAAAAAGCACTTCAGAGAGCTTCCAGAGGTGTTTATTACTTAGAATTTTTTCTAGCCTCCGTCAAATGGGGGATGGACCCACCAAACTCCCCCTGAAATTATTGGCTGGCTACGGCCTTGTGTACCTGTCACCTATGTGTTAGTCTAATAAAGTTGAAAAGTNCCCCCTGAAATTATTGGCTGGCTACGGCCTTGTGTACCTGTCACCTATGTGTTAGTCTAATAAAGTTGAAAAGTACATAGTACATAGTACTAGTAGCTTTAACCCTTTTTTGGAATTTAAAATTATGTTAGATTTATGCATTTTTGCTATTCATACTAAATGCATTAACATTTTAAATGGTATTTTATGCGTTTTCATAAAGACACTATCATTGGCTACTTATATTTACTTACATGATAGATAGGAAACTTATACTTTTACATTTGCATATTAATAACACTGTGTTAACTTCAACTAATTTTTAAATTACATTATTCAGTTTCACAATTACACTCTATTAATAAAATAACAATGTGTGCTAACTCATATTAATTTTCAAATGACATTGTTACTTTCTAGATTACTATAACAATTCATACATTATTTAGAATCTCCTCGTATCACTATAAGTTATTTTATGAATCATGATATTATGCAGTAATAACTTTTTTTTGTTAGTTTTTGTGCTTTTTCAAATAAATTAAGAGGTCATTGTGTGTGCTAGGGTTTAAATATTAACTTTTTTTTTTCTAATTAAATACCAATTTGTGTGAATGGAAAAGTGAAACCAGAAAGCAACACTATTTTGTTGACACAAAATAAAATTAGGGTTGGGGGACCTTCAAATCCTTAATGATATTTGAGATTCGAGAAAATTTCAGATTTGAGACTCAAATCCTTCAAATTCAAATGAAATTTATTTTAGAGCTCTAATTATGCTTATTGGTGGTTCAGAACGAATTATAATTATAGGATGAGCTTAACAACCAGGCCCCAGAACAGTAATTTGATACATAACTAAATATATGAATGTTATAATAAATAAGAAAGAATTTGTTAACATTTAGTTACTATTTATATTTTCTATTATTCGATTATATTTATATTTCCTCTTATATTCATAATTTTTCCCCAGATTTTAATTCGGAATTCAAAGATAAATTAGAAATTCGGATTCGAGATAAAGATTTATAAAATAGTGGATCTGACCCAACCCAAAAACAAATTAAATAATACTTGCCAGTGCTCAGTATTTGTCGAAGTTAAGATTTTGTGTAACACTGATCAACTTATGATTTTCAACCACCTTTGATACAAAGGGGGCTGTAACTAGGAAATTTTTAGTCTCACCTCAAATATAATTTAACTCACTTTTGGTTAGCATATTGGTTTGTTAGTCACACAACAAGACTTAAAGTTTAAATTATTCTCCTTGAGTATATTGTGAATATTTTGGATGATCGATCAATGATCAGTACTGACCACTTATGAATTTGAATTAATTCAGGCATTTGAGCCATAAGAATGCTTAGTTAAATTACTATTTCGTCTATGTTAAAATATGCTATAAGTGATTTTTTTATGATCTTTTCAGGGGGCTTCGAATTTTATTTTAAAAAGGTGAAAATTTGATAAAAGGGCTCAACTCTGTGTGTGTGGGTATGTATGTGTATATGAATATGTGTGTACAAATAATTTATTTTCAAATTAGTTTGGGTATAACAATTCAACATCCTCTGAATGAACTTCACCAATATCATAAAAAGTAATTAGTTTATTCCTCCATTCTGTGTCGGTCCAATATCTTAGTTCAAACGAAAGTGTGTTTACTTAATAATACAAGGATTACATTTTCACTTCCCAATTAAATAGAAATTTTCACCACTGTGAGGTAGTTTGGCCTCATTTGTAAAGTTATCAATAAACAGTTTGAACTATATGTTAATTATGTGTATAAACACCAAAAGCTAACCCTCTTTGTGGTCTAGTGGTCAGAGTTCTTGGCTACAGGTCCAAAGGTCCTGGGTTTGATCCCCGAAGCTTCCAGAATTTTTCTTTGAAGCAGTGGGTCTGAAATGGAGTCAAACTCTGCTTCGTGAGGACAAATGAGGAGCTACTTGAATAAAGAAGCAGCAGCTCGGTTTAGAAAACTAATAATAATGGTCAGAGGGCTTGTTGTACTGACCCTCTATCTACAAATGTTGGCACTAACATCGCAAATGATGGTGTCTGCACGGTTGATATAAATATGACCACCTGCATGGTTTCGAAACCCCTGACACCCATCACAAGATCGCAAATACATTTTTAATATAAGCTCAAAACATATAAAGTACAACAATAATCCATAGGAAAAATGTAGGACCCAGTTTTTAATACTCAGAAGTTATACCATTATTCCATTATACTTTTAAAAGTGCCCCTTAAATTCTCAATCGACAATAAAATATAGAACTTAAAGCTTCAAAAACATTATATGTGTGTTTAGATAACTCAATTGGAGACATGTGCCAGCTATCAATTATTATGGCAATGATTCTTCACACTTTAAAAATACAAATAGAAATTCAAATGCAAATTAAATTTCCCAAATATAAATAAAACTTAGCCATAGATTGACCATTCTCTTTCTGATATAAGAAAATCATAAGTTCCTTGGCAGATAAAAATTCCTTCTAATGAGATACACAAACGTAGAAGATAATTAGCAAGCCACAACCGCTTGCATCTGTTGATCCCCTTGAATGAAATTAAATTTATTACCAAGATACTGGTATATTGCCTCACCAGCTCTTTATGCCGAGATCATGATCAACTTAACTTTAACTTAACGTAACATTCACTTATTGTAAAGAAACCAATGGGTTATCATGATTCACATAACTTAACGTAAAAGCTTGAGCCAAACATAATCATTCGAGAGAATAGATGTTGATCTGTGATCTGTACTATTTGTTAATATTGTTATCTGTGACTATACGTATTGTTTACTTTTGATATATTTAATTAAATTGCAATAAAATATTTATCATTCAAACTAATTGTATAGAAGTTAAGTTTTTTTGCACTTTCTACTTTTCCTATTTTAGTTTTATGTTATACTCGGCATCAATCATGATTTAAAAGTAAAATATAGATTGCATACACTAAACAAATGAAGTAACAATACTTGAGAAACAGATGAAGTACTAAATAGCAGTGTTAACATGATTGGCTGGCTAGATCATGTGATACCCTTCACTTATAGTTTACGTAACATGAAAGATCTCCAAGACAACTCTAACTATAAGTGGACGTTAAGTTAACCACATCGTGATGGCTTCTATTTAAAAACATGAGGATAACCTTTATGTTTGAGCTACGTTAAGTTAAAGTTAAGTTAACGTTAAGTTGATTGTTATCCCAGCTTTACTCATTCTCAAAGAGGCTTCATTGATGTATGACTTTAAAGGTCTGCGATAAATGTAGTACATTCGGCAATAAGCAACAATATAAGGTATTTAAGCTAAAGAAATAAATGGGAAGAGACCATTGGGAAGACCTGGACGTAGATGGGAGGATAATATTAGAATGGACCTGAAAGAGATAGGGTATAATGAGGTGGACTGGATAGAACTAACTCAAGATAGGGATAGGGTGTAATGAGGTGGACTGGATGGAACTAGCTTAAGATAGGAACAGTTGGCCTACTTTTGTAAGTGCGGCAATGAACTTCCAAGTTTCTAATGTCGTAGAGTAAGGCTAAATATGTCAGTAGAGTTCGCCTAATAGAACACATTTTCCTTTTTTTTCCCCCAACAAAGTTTATTGCTTCATTGGATTTATATAAAAGTGCACTTTAACTGATATGAGTTTTTTTAGACATAGACATTGGGAAAAATGTCACAAAATTACTAGCTTGGATATACATTGAAAGAAAGAAAGATAGTTGTGTAGGACCAACACACCAGAAAAATGTTATTTCAAAAGTTCACATTCAAAAGAACAAAATACATCTCAGATGTGCCCTGAAAATTATTGTGTGGTATTTTGTTATGTTTCAAGTGTCTAGGCCTTGCCCTTCCTTTCAAAGTCTATTATATAATTATTTTTTAAAATTCTTAATAGATGTGGGAAATAAAATATTGTAGAAGTGTGACATATTATGTTGAACAACCTATATTTTTATTTGTATGTGTGAAGGCTTGGAGGTAGGAGTGTGCAAAGCTTACTTTTTTAATGCTAAGTTAAACTTGAATTCTGTAGATAAAAATCAAAGTTTAGGCTTTTTTTTTCATGCAGTCAAACAAAAGTAAAGGACTCGATTAGGGGCCTAATGAGTATCAATTATTTTCATTCAAGTTGATTTCGAGAAAACTTTTTATAAAACTTCTGAGTGTTGAGTTGATCTTGAGTTTAATAGATATAGCATTCATTTTAGAACTAATCTTCTTATTAAAAATCATTTTATCAAAGCTGTTAAAACTTTTTTTTAAATTTAATATTACTCTGCGATTTTAAAGAAAAGTAATGTTTTAAAATAAAAAAAATGTTTTCATTCATTAAAAAATCAACCCATATTAATTAATAAATTATAGAATTAATTTTAAATATACTGTGATAGGAACCGAAAAATTAGTTATGAATCATTTCAATCCTATTAAGAACAGTTTTAAAAAAACATTCGTGAATATAGGTTTAAATGTGAAAATCTAGCATCTAAAAAAAAGTAACAGACTCATTAAATCCTCATCATCTAAAGTGTAGCTTTTCAACAAGTGTTGACCTCCTACCAGAGAGAGAAGTTAAATATGAAGGATTTTTAGGATATACATAGTAGACACTTGCATCAAGGGTAACTTGATACAGTCTTGCACTAAACTAGTTGTGTTCTAACATCCTGATAGCTCCTTTATCTAAAACCTATACTCTCCCCCATTCAGCACCAGTTTACTCAGTTGACATTCCAATAGCAAGTTGTATCATACCCTCTTTGTAGGGTTCTTCCTCCCACTCCCCTCTCCCACATTCATCATTTGACAGCTGGTGTATATGAGCAACTGGAACACTGATTTCTGGACATTATAAGCAAATGCTAAAAAGCTATGAAATAAAGTAATTATTAGAACTGTCACAAATTTTAAAATAGTCCTCATTTATTTTGACTACTTATTTTTGTCATTAGACATTAGTCAATTTTATATTAGTTTTGTTTCAGTATTTTCTAAATATGTGAACTAAATTATAGGTGTCAACTTATGACTTTTTAAGGCTTTGCACACTTCTAGTGAGGAATGTCTATATACTCTAAAATAAGTCTACGGAAAACGTTTTAGGTTGGCATTTATTTGTCAACATTACCTAAACAACAACAAAATGACATACTTGTTTGTAAATCTCTATGCTAATATGGTTTCTTTAATTTTGAATACTAAGTACAGTAGGTACTGAGTGTTAATATATGTTTACAACATATTTTCAGTCATACTATAATCTAAAAAAAAAATGTGCATGGTTTTTAATTGAATATATTTATAATTTACATAGCCTATTTATATCTTGTTTTACAAACCAAACCAAAATAATTCTAATTCAATATTTCAGTGCAATGGAAGTGTGAGAAATGGCTTTTACTATACATGTTATGAAGAAATTATAATTTAAATCTAAGTTATAAATTAATTGTATCTAGATTTATTTAACTTCTACTTACACAGTATTTTGTCTTAAAACTATATACCACAACAATTAATTCACTTTATACATACACATTACAGAAAATTATTTACAATACAGAAAATATAATACAAGAAAATAATTCACTTAATAAACATTGACAAGCTATACATTTAAAAATATTTGTTCTAATATTAGAAAACACTTTATATTTTGGATTATTTTGTACATTATATTGTATTAATAATCATTGAATTCGCAAATATAATAAAAAGTCAAAATCAAAATTATGAGCTGTAGAGTAAAATAATTGGATGTTGAGATCTATTTTTAATACTGTAAATTTAACTTGCCCATTAAAAATTATTCAAATTAATATTAGAACACAGTCATTCTTAATTTTTTAAATTTTTTTGTACGTTGGGGAGTCTCACTTTGAGAAATTTGTATACTTCTATTTCAAATATACTTTTGGTGATATAGCTATTAAAAATACAATTTGATTAAGGTCTATGAAGGAGTAGATTCAAAATACTTGTATAGCTTTTTAGTCTAAACAATTATTCTTGTGTGTTTGGAAATGTACTGAGCTATCATTTTAAAATGTAATCTGATATTGTATTCCAAGTACAGTCAACTCTGGTTACAATGAACCTCCACGGACTCAGATATTTTGTTCACTATGTCCGAAGTTCACTAAAACAGTTTTTTTAAATCTGAAATTATTGGGTTAGTGACAAACAAAATAAGAGTTCAAATACAATCGCTCTTTATTGAAATTTAGTAATTAATCTTAAAAAAATTGGTCGTATGCTGTTGTTTACTGTATATTATTTTAATTAATATTTTTTACAGATTCATATCTAGAGTCTGTGCTTTTTCCACACTTGATTCCACACTATCCATGCATTCAAAAAACTAAACTGAGTAGAAAAGTAATATTTTTTGAGTTTCATATACCCTCTCAAAGAAAGGGATTGGCAAAAACAATTTCTAAATGGTCACAGACTGTCATTCACTGTCCTGTGACTCATATTGTATTAATACAACTCAGAAGACTAGCTTCCTTTACTTGCAGCAGACAAAGGTATTAAAACTTAAGCTAGGTCAATGAGTGCAGTGACTGTTTAATCTCAACCCCCCTCCCCTCCCCCCTTCTCGTACTTTCAGTCAAGCTTTGTGCTACCTATACAAGAACTCACATAGAGAATCGGTGTCTTTTAAGTTCAAACAACCAAAAAGTTAGGTTTTTAAAGAATAATGATTTAGAAAAACATTTATTATTGAAAGTCTATTTTTTCTATTAACTAAAACCGAAGTTGAGGGTTCATTATAAACAAAATTTTTAACCCACATTGAAATGTATGTGGGTTGGGACCAATGAATTAGGTTCACTGTAGCCGAATGTTCACTAAAACCAGAGTTGACTGTAATTCCAGTTTTTCATAACCCAACATAGGAACAGCCTTCTTTCTTCCTGAATAGTTAGGTTAACATCAAAGTAGTTGCGAGATATCTTTGGATCTCGCATCTTATACGACAAGTCAAAATCAGTATTAAATGTGTATAAATGCAAGAAACAAGGCGAAAAAAACCCTCCCTTCTCTAAATCAAAAAGGCTAACTTTTCTGCTTGAAGATTAATTTTTTACATGTCATTATATGATTTTGTTTGGATTGTAGATATGTTTGTGTACACCTCTCCAAAACAACTGCTAGTGCTAAAAAAATTAAAACTTTAAGTATGAAAATTTGTAAGGTCTGACTCTACCAGATTTGAAGCTCCCATCTTTAAATAAAAAAAAGAGTATAAGGAGAACTGCTCTGATATTTGTTTGAAAGTAGAATGGATATCCACTTTTAAAATCTCAATGCAGCTCGCCAGGATTAAGCCACGATTTCATAGGTCAAAGTCGGGTACATAATATGTGGGCCAACTACGTCATTTACTACTATATCAAAGGTGTATTGACTCACATTTAGTATGGTATGGTCAAGAGTGTTGAAGCTTAGTTAATACATCAGGTTAAATCCATATCAGGGTTGAAACTTAGTCCTTAAATTCTGTGTAAGTAGTCAAGATATGCAGACTCTAAGTTCACCATTAGTTTGGGCTTGTGTTAATCATCTTTAGGTCTATGTACATTATTATTGAGCAATGTCACTTTGAAACGACATTGGCTTGCATGACACACTCTTGAATTTATATTACTTACTCTATGTCACTAGGCACTTGGAAGTTCACTGCCGCAATTACAAAAGTATGCCACCTATCCTTATCTTGAGCTAATTCTATCTAGTCTATCACATTACACCTTATCTCTTTGAGGTTAATTCAAATGTTATCCCCCATCTGCGTCAAGGTCTTCCCACTGGCCTCTTACCTTTGGGTTTACCAGTCAATACCCTGAAAATGGTTCTAGTCTTGAATTTATATACATTCAATAATATATAATGTTTGACAACCACAAGACTTGCTTTTACATTAATATTTAGTTGTCTAATTTTATTTCAAGTTAAAGCAAACCTTTTCTTAGCAGACTTAATAAAAATTATTTAATATGACAAATATTTGTCAAATCCTCCATAGTCATAAATGTATAAATTGAACGTTTCTTTAAGTTGGCTAGTATATTTCACAGTACTCTTTCACAGTAAACAGAAAACTAATGAGGGGACCATGTAAACATCACTAATTGCTGACCACAACTGAGTATAGTGAAATCTCCCTTAACAAACACCCCTGAATATTAGGTTCTTCTTTCTAACAGGCAGTTTATATTTCCCCAGCAAATAAAATGAACTCTTACGGGAAACAACTTCCCAATAACGGACACAAACACTTATAGAGATGCATATTTACTTCAAGGTCATACCTCCCACCCCTTCCAAGCTATCAGCAGGTGGATGTTGAAGCAATTTAGTCTGTGCCCATGAGCACATACAGAATACAGAAAGCCTACGGTTCAAATTTCTTTTCTCCACTGTGCAATATGTACATTAGCCTAAGCAACATACAAAATGTATTCATTAACACATTGCATATCGGCATAAAATTACATGGTGAACTGTCAAATACTGGCCATATTTATGATATTTTGAATTTTTTGCTGTGAGAATACATTTTGACATATAATACTTTTTTTCTGTATTTACTATAGAGTCATTTATGATCTTTCAGATTTTGTATGGACTTTTTTTTTTTTTATAGATTTTTTTTTAATGTGTGGTAGTTTTTGAACTTTTTTTTTTTTTTTCAAATTTACTAGACAAAAAAATTTTGTACACATTCTGTTACAAAAGCTATAAATAATAATCTTAAAGTTTTGAACTGGAATTATCTAATAAGATCGATTCGATGTTGGAATTGTCAAGCAAAGTTGTTTTTGAGGAAGCCATTTTGATAAGTACCACAGATAGTAGGAGAGCGTTGATGAAGTATTTAGAAAAAATATGATTATTTAGTTATTTTATGGGAAGTGTTGCCACCTATTTCTTTTTTATGAACTAAGGAAGTCTTAGGAAACATTTACAGAACACTATATCCGAGCTCGGGCCATTGTGTATGCAAACATCTAAAAGATGACCAAGTGTAGCTCGGGCATGGTAACAATAGATACTAACGCTAGCCCAAGCATAGCCCGGGTGTGGTGTTCAATGTGTTAACTATCCTGCATCCAATACTGTACAGTGTAGTGATTATATCATTGTAGTTAGTTAATATCCACAGAATATAGGTTAATATAATTCAGACTGTGTTCAAGCACTATTATTTTAAAAATAATATATATTCAAATAACGGACACTTCTTAGTAACAGATTTTTTGCTACACCTGAAGGTGTTTGCTATTAAGAGATTTCCCTACATTGTAATGTACTTGGCTCTAACACAATTAAGCTTTCATGTGGGAACCTCAATAAGGTAGTTATATATATACAATCTTTTTGGAAATAAGATATATAATCAAAAAATTTTCTGGTGGCTAATAGTCCTTGCACTTCCTGAATAAAAACTGTTTTGAAAAACAAATACAGCAAATATTAGCATTGAGAGTATAAACCCAGGGGAAAGTAATGAAATGGATTTGTGTGTGTATGTTTCTGCAACTCTACACAGAAAAATATTATAATGTTTTATTTTTACATAAGTTAAACTCTTTGAAACACTATTATAAAAACTTACACCTAAAATAGGAAGCATCACTCCTCAAAATTATAAATAATTTTGAGAGCATGGGAAATATATATTAATAAAAAGATTACACAAGAGAAAAAAAAAAGTTTGCTTTTGAATTTTACAAAAAAACTGATGATGTCCTCTGCCATAATGTGAACAACTTTGTTTTGTCATGAACCCAGACTCAAAATATTGTATATTCAAACAAATATATGACATGATTTACTTATCTTGAGTTATATTCCTTTATTAATTCACCTTAATCAATTGCGTGAATAGTTTTCTTATATTTTTTAGTTTAAAGGGAACTGTATAGTAAGAAACACAAAGATGACAAATAATTGTCATTGACAACCTTAGAATACACATATTAACATTTTATAGTGCTAGCAAGATGAAAAGGAATTCATACTAACTTATGGGCAAATGGCACATCAATTAATGAAATATTAATATAAATACATGTTTTCTGTACATATTGAAATCTATATCAACTGTATTTGGCAACTTGTTAATAGATCAATACCCTCTGTGATTTGTAAACGGTTGAGAATGATGTATCCTTTGTAAGTTGGTAGTTGTTGGGAATCACCTCTGTACTTAATCTCAACTATAAACTGTAAACCATCATGTTTGTGAATTTGATGAATCAAAACATAAGGCATTGAGAAAAATCTGAATAGATAAAATAATAAAGACAAAAGTATGTCTTATGAGCCTACTTCATTGGTTTTAGTATACATATTTTAAACTATTGTTAATTGAAAGAATAACTTGGATTATCTTTGTGAGAGCTCACTGATATTAAAAATCTAATAGAATACATAATATTGACACATATATAATAATATTATTATTATTTCTATCCGACATCTTTGCTCAGTCGGCAGCCAGTCTGTCTTTTGAGTTAACAGTCCCGAGTTTGATTCCTAGAATGGCCGAAAAAATGTACCATTGGTGAAATGTAGGTTTACCCTTTCACATTGATGAATTAACGGCCGAGGACTGGATGTTGTGTCTCTCTTAGTCTTAAGTTATATTATAAAGCATATGAAACTTCAACAGGCCTAGCAGGCTGGTAGTGGAAAATATATGACTTGAATAAAACAAAATTGACACAGGCCACAGGCTGGAAACATTAATGGATGTAAAAACTATTATTATTATTCTAGTTTTCATTGATACAGATAGCTATAGTTGGTAGTGTGAAAATCAAGTGGCTGGCTGTATCTTAATCTTCATCATCAACTGGCCAGGTCAGTTTAGTAAAATGCCTCCATCTTCCTCTATCCTTCCACCCTTCTTCCTCTTGTTGCTTCTATTTGTCTCTAACTTGCACACTTCCTGTTATTTGACTGACTGTATAGGTACTGTTATTTATTGACCTTGACAGTACAATACAGCAGCACTTTGAGACAGATTGATTAAAAAGCAGAGCAAGAAGATAGAAAGATAGAAGCTATTTTAGGTTGATATTTGTGGAGTGTCTGGATCTAGTTATCTGCATACTACCTGCATTCCTATTTTGACGTATAAAATTGAATTTTGTACTTTCACAAACAGAGACAGCAGCAGACTACAAGCTTCTTAAATTGTGTTCTTAAGATTAATGTTAAGAAGAAACAAATATGGCAGTGTAAGGAATGAAACCAACAGGAAAGGTTCAGGTTTGAAGAGAAGCGTGTTAGAAACAATAAGTCGATCTTTACTAAAGTGGTGCCTTTGTGATGAATGGACAACGGAAGGAAGGCAAGACTTCTATTAAATAGAAATAATTGGAGAGAGATTAGTTAGTATACTGAATAAAGGTTGTATAGAGCAAGTAAAGAAAGTTGTTGGAGATCTAGGACAGGAGTCTGAAACACTATTCATGAAGAGGAAATGTACAAATATATGCCAAAAGATCGCTTGCTAATTCACACCTGGCAAACTAGACTTTAAATATGATGATTGATGTGAGAGTTTCCATGGATTGCATTGTTACTTAATGAGATATTCAAGTGGTTTTTTTACTTTGATGTTGTAACAATGAATATTAATTGTTATTTTTCTTAACATCTATACGAGAATTCATGCTTCTTGAACTTAGTTTTATCTCATTACATCTTAAGAGCTTTGGGGGTGGGGGTTAGGATAGCCTCCAACCTCAACCCATGATTGATTTTGCCTGTTTAGCTTTCTTTCAGAGTTTTCTTTCTTATCAGACTCCATGTGTTTATTTTTGTTTTTTAGTGCTACATTTCACTACTCATTTGTGTCATACACATCTATACTAATCATGGCTACATGTTAAGGATGAGGAAAACTGAACTTAAGAGGAAGTGTACCTGCATTTGCATAAATAGATTGGAAATCAATTTGGAAAATACACCTTCAGTACACCTGACCAGTATTTAAAGGCCAATTTCCTAGTCATTGGCATTTCAATCTTGCTAGTGTGACACCTTAGACAATTTGAATATCTAAGTGAGTCATTTGCTATTATCTCCTTACTACAACTCAACCAAGAACATTGAAAAAAAACTATAGAAATATTAAACAACCAGACTCTTAGTTTACTTTATACCTAATGAGTCTGCACATGGCAGTAAAAACCTTTATAAAATATGTATATGTATTTTACTATATTTTCAAAACAAGTTAACCCCCAACAAAGATAAATCAGGCTCCTTACCTTTCAATTCTCGATCATTTAAACATTTCAGTAATAGTCCAAATAAGGTTTGGATAGATAAGAATTAAGTGAATGAAATTGATTTATAATTTATCTACTTGTTTTCTTAATCCATGCATTAGTAAATATTTAACTAGATCACATAAGGTACCGGTAATTAATATAAACCTGTTGAAATTCATTAATGATTGAGTTATTTTAAATGACATGAAACATACATACACTGAGTTTTACTAAGGTGTCACTTGTTGAATTAGTTATATTGAGACTTAAAGCTATGAAAAATATTCAATATTAAAGTTGGATTTTATTATTATAAATTACTTAAAAATCTAAAATGTAATGCAGTATAATGTATCAGTTCATTTAATTGAATTTTAATTTAATTTAATTTAATATTTAGCACCACGTCTTACTACCCGTTCGGGTTATACGCTTAAGTACTAATTACGCTAATGGATTAGGAATTGGGAGGGTTGAATTTAGAGGAAGTGAACCCGCATTTGCGTGGAGGGAGAGTGGAAAACCATTTAGGAAAAACCACCCCCAGTTCACCCGACCGAGATTCGAACCTCGATCTCCCCGTCCTCGGCGGTCGAGCTCAACACGACTAGCGCGTTAGCCAACTACGCCACCGAGGCGGGTCATTTAATTGAATTAATAGTTAAATTGTTTCAGTTTATAAAATTACCATATGTGTTTTAGAAGTTCTCCAATTGAACACTACAATGCAAGTTTTCTGAAAATTACAGTGTGACTGATATTACTTTTAAAAATGATTAAATTTAAACTAAACAATAATTTTAAGTTAGTAAAAATAATTATGAATAATATTCTTTAGAATTGTCATGGAAAATGTTGGCCAAGCTTACCCTCAAAATATTTTGAGTCTGTAACCATATCCTTAGAACCTGTATCAAAGTCAAGATTCCCCATATTTTAATAGAACAAAACCAATGTTGATTGATTGGGCAGTAACGGCCAATTTTCTATAAGATAACCATTATAATTGTATCCAGTTGAAACAGTGTAAAGTGTTAACAATATTCCTCTTTTAAAAAAAATGATCCATTAATATGCAGTTTATATGTTTAAAACATGTATTTTTAAAATCATTTCTTTAAACTGTAATTAATATGTTTTCCTTTAAAAAAATATAACTTTTTTTTTTAGCGGCACATAAGTAAGCAAGCTATTTTCCAAATTGTTATGAGAGTAAAAATTTAAACATGGGATCTTCATAATTTCTTATAAAGCTTAGAATTTACCTAGAAGTCTTCCGCAGAAATTCCAAAACATTTTACAAACATTTATTTCCTTTTTCAAATAACTGTGCAGACACTATACACTTGATGGCTCTGACTGTTTTTAGTTCAAAGCAGATTTCAAAATGGAAAAATGATTATAAATTTCCAACTAATGCCCAGTGTTTTAATCTTAAAGGGTGACCTGGTGGACTAGGGGTGAGGTGTCAGACTTCTGTGCTGGGTGTCAGGCGTTCATTCCTCGATCCCGGCAAAGATTTATCTGATTGCCAAACCCTTCCTTCACCTCTGACAAGACGTGTATTAGTCACAACTTGTGAATGTGTGGAATGCCAGGCCTCTACCGTGGTTCGGATCCCACATTAAACTGTAGGTCCTCCATTTCATCTCACAATCACCCTACCATTACACATTAGCGTAAGTGCGTACAACCCGAACGGGTAGTAAGACTCTGTGCTAATAATAATAATAATAATAATAATAATAATAATAATAATAATAATTAATAATTTTAATCTTAAAGATCAACTATCTTTGTCAAAACAATTATATAAATAAGCTAAGTTTAAAGCTTTAGTTACAAGAGAATATTAGAATTTTGTATAAAGATAAATTTATAAAAGTCAAATCATCAATGTCAAAGTTGTAACAAACAAATCAATTGGGGAGTATTAGCTAGCAGACAAACACCTTTAAATACTTTTTAAAAATAATAATGATTTAAGATAGTAAAAAGTAAAATAATTATATTACCAGTTTACAAAAGAAGATAAAGATGAAATCTACTTAAAAGTTTGGATGAAAACATGTCCTCATGTTCATATTGTTCCTACTCTTTGTCCATACTTTACAAGTGGCAATAGATGAACTTGTTATGTTTCGGAAGGTTACAAGGACAGTTGATTACGTTGATTCCAAGTCTATGCACAAATATATGTAAGGACTCTACTCAGCAATATTCTCTGGGAATCCCAGAG
Source organism: Timema bartmani (assembly GCA_902151455.1). Taxonomy (NCBI): domain Eukaryota; kingdom Metazoa; phylum Arthropoda; class Insecta; order Phasmatodea; family Timematidae; genus Timema; species Timema bartmani. The sequence goes on from CABFWB010004115.1 coordinate 26,654, forward strand.
CTGTCAAATTGTCAAGACTGTCACACTTAAGTTTATGTAAATATATATTTAATTTTATGAGTTCATAGTTAATCAATAATAGAAAAAATGAACAGGGCTTTTACTCGCTTCAGTGGATGAATAGTCTAAGATGTCACTCTCGTGTTAGACTGGCCTGCTGATGACGGGGAGATTGGGCCTTGAATCCCTGTCAGTTATAATGAGGGTGTTTTTTTTTCCCCTAAATGATTTCCCATTATCTTTCCACGCAAATGTGGGTAGATTACCTCTAAAATGCTTCCTTCCGCTTCCCTACCCCTAAGAGTACTTATATATATTTATAACCTTAGTAGGTATTAAGACGGGTGATAAAAAAAACATGGTTTTCAAATATGTTTTTAATTTAATGAGTTCATAGTTGCTCAATGATTTAAAAAAATGAACAGGGGTTTTCTTTAACCATTTTATTATTTGGAAAACATACCTAAACAATTGTACTACTATAGTTTGTATCATAAATTGGAAACAATTCAATAAGTTATTTTCAAGAATTTTGTTTTGAATCTTATCGTAATATTATTTTTAACATCCATTTCTGTTATATTGATAGCAATAGATTCTTTAGAGAAGGATAACATTATTTTTTAACATACAAAACATTTTCCTTTGCTCCTACCATATTTTAATTTTATTCAAATAATTTCACTGTGCATTTCAAAGGAAGAGATTTAGATCAATATCTGTTAACATTTTAAAAATGAATGTGCCACCAAATATTGTGTTCTCTGGTATAGCCAACTGGAAGTATTGGTCTGAACCCGTAACATGTATGTTCAAATTATATAGTGCATTTAATATTATAACCTATTGATGGTTTTAAAACAAAATATAAAATAATTATTTTCATTCAAACATACTTCATAATTAGTAACTTTAAGTTTGATTATTTATTAACGTGTACATCTACTATGTACATCAGGACAGTTATTTTTTGTGGGTTTTATATTGTTTGTTATCATTAAAACCAATTTCAAAAATATGAATGCATCATTTAAGACACACAACACATTTATAACAACAAATATTAATATCGGATCTTGAAAAGTTTATGTTAAAACTAGCTCTATTTTTACAATATCAACAACTTAACACATAGGCCTATTTTTATGTGACTATGTAAATAATTAAGAGGTTTTTTTTTTATAATCACATCCAAAGTGAAGAGTGAAATAAAATAGATAAATAGTTGAATCATGTTTGGTCTTATGTGCTAAATCAAAATATAAGATATTTGGATGCTAGTGTACACAAGAAGTATTTTTCGAACTATCATTTGCCAAATCATGTAGGTAAGATAACAAATTATATTGAGTCACAATATTACCCTACGTTTCAATTTAGTAACTTGATTGAAACAAATATCCAAAACTTTAATATACATATTTTTGATATAGCTTCCATAGTTCCTTTCAAATCTATCACTCTAGTTGTATGCCTGGCATCAATCTAATTTGACACATAATAAAGGTATAATTGAATTGGTGCGTGCAGCAAGGGATTAAGTAAAAATATGCATTTTTTGTTGTTTTATACCAACCTATGTTTTTGGTGGTGATATTGTTTGGTGTTGAAAGGAACTAAATTACTGTATCTCTTATGGTAGCATTAGTGATTGTGTTTTGTACAAATTGTACAGAAACACACTAAGTCATTGACTTAGTTCCTTTCACCACCACTTTGTCCAGTAGCTCTTATATCTATTGCTGCTGTCACATGTTTTATTTTCTTCAACTTGGAGCGCTACAAAGTTTAAAGTCGAGTAGAGCAAAAGTGCAAGGAGAGTAAACATATTGGAGGTCTTTCATTTGATTACTTGTAAAATTAGCCATTTCATAATATTCGTGTTCAAAAAGTGTTTTCAGACATTTGTGGGTTAACAGCTTTTGCATACACAATTTAAAATGTCGTGGCTTAACCATATATTTATATCATGAAGGGGAAGCTAAAAGGAAGCAAATGAAGATTGCTCAATTTTTTTTGACTTTATAATAAATATAGTGTCCAAAGAAATGACTGAAATTTACTTCACATGTTTCCAGAAAGGAGGCACTCATATCTTCCATGTGATCGTGATTTTGTAGTTTTCAAAAAGAAGATAAAAATAGATTGTATAGACAGCCCAAAAGAATATGTGGAGTTAAAAGCAAACAGTAAAAATTGTTGATAAGATAAAAATCCTTAATTTTGACAAGTGGTGGCCTACATATTAAAAAAAAAAGTTACATTCCTGGAATCATCACAAAAAGGTGTGTTGAGAGATTAAAAACAATCTTTTATACTTTCTTTTAAAGAGTTTTGATATTCAAAAGACATTCTTGGAGTTGTGGGCGCTTTGCCATACATGTAGTTGTATCACACACACCCTTTCACCTCGCCAAGTGCAATGTCGTGAACATTTTGACAGTGATGCCTTCAAAAGCTTATCCTGATGGAAAAGTACCAATTAACAATAAAAAAAACTTTAAGACATCAAAAATTTGTACAATTTTGTTGTTAATGAAGAATATTCTAAAAGCTTTTTGACAAACTGATTGTCTGGTCAACCACTACCACCTCTGATGAAATCCAAAATTCAAGTGAAACTGTTGTAATTAAAGTATTTTTTCATCTAATATAATATTAATATGTAAATCATAATAGTTTTGAAAATAAATAAACCAGAATTACATATTATTTGTCTGGGTTGGCGCAGAAAGGAACTAAGTCAAAAAAAATCTCTAAGAACCAAAAAAGTTATAAAATTAAATTACACCTCAATTAGACACATCACCATGCCACAAAACCTATAAAAAAAATATTTAAGCAATCGAATCAAATAATAAAGAAATAAGATTTTTTTTTCCTTTCGCCTGAAAAGTTAGAAAACGGACTTAGTTCCTTTCTGCGCATACTGATTCAGTTTTGATGACATTTTAATTTTGTTATTTTACTCAAAAGGGTATGCATACTGTTCCAATATGTTTTGTACAATATTCCCAAACAAAGGTGTTTTATTCAATCACATTATTCAAGTGTTGGAATAATTCATGTAGGAATGAACCGAAACTTATAAAATATATGCTTATAGCAATAGATCCCAAACTTTATTTAGTCTCTGACCCCTTGAGATCAATAAAATGTAACTAGTTTTGAAGCTCATTTTTATGGTGTGATACTATTAAGCAACAGTGCACCTTAAAATCACTTTAGTTGTGGTGAGCTGGAGATATTTCTACTGTGTCTATTTCTGTGTACTCACTTTTCAGCTGAACATGCACACATTGAATTTAATAGTCAACAGTGAGCTAGAGCTAAGCTCTATTATTTAGTCTATTTCTGTGTACTAATCCACTTTGGTCATAAACATGGATATCAATTAAATTGCGAAAACTCGCCTACAGCCATGTTCAATGTGGGTGTGCACTTTTTTTTTAAGAGATGAAAGAAGTGTATTATCACATCAAATGTTGAGTTAATTCTAGGTATAAAAAATTCAGAATGTAGCCAGAGATTAACCTTAATTTAGGAACTATTCCTTTGCCGTACTCTGCCTTAAAATATGAGTAAAGAATAACCCTGGGTCCGGGACGACTCCTGGTCAGAGCATTGGCATACTAAGCCAAAGGTTCCGGTTTTGTCTCCAGTGTCCATTGTCTCCAGTGTCCATGTGTCATTTTTTAATTTAAATAATAGCCTTAGTTGATATAATTTGAGCATGTTGATTATTTGAGAAACAAAGATTACAAAAATCTAGAATTTTAAGAATGTGCATGAGCAAAGTTTTCTTCCAGAAACTGATGTTTAATTGATTTTATTCCCAATTATTTGTGATTTACTAAGATCAATAGTAAAAATTTGTAAACTTGCAAAACTTTTTTTTACATAGCCCTAAACATAATATACTAATTTAACTAACCAATAATGTTAGTAATAAAACAATTGAACTTAAAACAATATACACATTTATTTAATGGATTTTAATCACCATATATTACAAATAAATATTAGATTCGTTCCGTTTATATAATACATATTCTCTGAATTTAAATCATATCTAAGATATTGACACTTCCAAATGTGTTACATAAATATGCATTTGAATGTTCTTTATCAGAAATAGAAAATACTTTTGCTCATCATGATTCATTCAAACTTGGATGATGAGATTCAACAAATATTAAAATAAATTAAAATTTTGGCCAAATTTATTTATACCCAATACTATGAGAACCTTTTGGGAACATTCAGAGTTGGACTTTCAATAGATGAAACATAAGATTTCAATTAAATAAACGATAGGTGACATAATCCCACTTATGAAAGCATGTCGCATAGTTAGTGAATAGGTCAAGTTTTGTCAATGCATGTTTCTGAATAATTGTTTTGAAATTATCTAACTGAGATGTGTGGAACGATAGACAGATCAGATTTTCTAGGAAATGTGACCTGTCCATATAAACCAATAACTTTAAGTTAAACAATTAAGTGTTCCTAATGACCTTCCACTTTCACCATCATTTTGCAACATATGCCTTTTGTTCTAACTCAATAGGGATTTTAGTTTCTTTATTTTCATACTAGCATAATATTTAGTGCTGTGTTTCCCAAACTTTTGCAATTTGTGTACCCCCTTTCAGGGCCATGGAATAACCAACGTACCCATTTTAGCTCTTTAAATCAAAAATAAAAACCTGCAACCTTGTAAAATATAAACTGTCATTCCAAATGTAAATCATGCTCTATTGGGAACCTAAAGCCGCTGCCATGACCGAAGGAAATAAAGGCTTATAAAATTAAATTACATCATGACACGCATAATATGGATTAATTGGTTTATCAAACACAATTATCAAAAATATATAATATTACTGATAAAACTCAGTGGTACATGCTTACCCATTGAAATCCTATTCATACCCCTAGGGGTTACACATAACACAGTTTGAGAAACTTTGATTAAGTGGATACATTTTTAAATGTAAAATATAATATTCTTAGCTTAATTGTGGTGTTGATGTTTCTCTTAAAACACCAATAGTTATTATTTTGGCTATGTCAGTCTGCACCACAAGTTAAGAATATTTTTTTTTTTGTATGGTTGTTAACATCAGGGCTGTGTAGTCTTGAGCCGGAGTCGAAGGCAATTTTGGGCGGAGTTAGACGCATAGTTGGTAAAAATGTACTGACCCCGACTTAAGCTTCAAAATAAAAATTTATAATATAACAATCAATATATGGTAACTTTATCATTTTATACTTTTTTTTTATTCATTACTATCAATATTTGTAATTTTGTTTGATGAACTTATTTAAATATACATTCACAGTACCAAAGAAGCTTATCATAAAGTCATATGTATTGGAGCATTTTACTGCAGTAAATTTGTTATTACTAATTAATATACTTTAGCCATTTATGAAGGAGTTGGAGTTGGGGACAGTTGAAAAACAGAGGAGTCAGAGTCGAAGGCTTGGCGTACTAACTCCGCAGCCCTGATTAAAATTTAGACATGAATGTAAATTTTACATCCATTATTGTTTCCAGCCTGTGGCCTGGGTCAGTTTATTAATTTACATAATGATATCAATAAGTGACCTGTTATAGTGTACACGGGATTATAAGATTCTCAAATAAACTAAAGTTAGCTTAGATTTGTTCACCTGACTGTGACAGTGCTCAAATTTAATTAAAATCGCTTATTTTTAGTAAGCCATGTGTCACTTTTTTTTAGTATAATATCCATCAAAAGTGACAACTGCAGATCAAATGACTTGGTGTATGAATGCATTAAAGTGGTTCTAGTATAATTTATAACTGTCATACAAGGTTCTTCTTGTGAAAATTGGACTATACTTAATATTTGTTAGTGAATTTCAAATTAAAAAATTGCAATTTTTGCCTTTATCTGTAAACCTTGTTTCTTTGAATTTTAATCTTAAAATCTAGCTGACCACACCAAAACTCATAAATAGTTATGCCATTACTACTTTTATTTCTTGAGAAGAGTCATAAACACCTTTGTTTATTGATTAAACTATTTTAGGCTTGAATAGTTATATTTTAAACCAATAAACAAGTGATATATGCTGTGATTGTGATGCTTGTCATACCTTCAAGCTTTCGAGCTACTTTTCAGTATGATTTGAAAATTACAAAAGTACAATTAAATAAAAAAATATAGTAAAACAAAATAAACAAGATTTCTAGAGTAAGAGAACAATTTGTTACATAAGATGTAAATAATAATAATAAATAAAAAATAACATAATAATATATACATTGAACACAGAATGTTATGTTACAAAATTTACCCTCCAGTCAAAACAATGTTTTCATTTTTATTAAATATCTTCATTATTCACCACTTTATTGTCTGTAGCATTCAGTCTTTTTAAAACTAAGTACAACACAGTATTTTTATTTTATTTTGCCCTTTTAACTTCACAACACATCTTGATTTAAAAATTGGGTAAGAAGTAAAAAAAAACTTTTCCTAATTAATATTAATAGTAACAAAATCAAAGATAACTAGGAAAGATTTTTCACTCTTTGATTGTGAAATATAGTTTTAGTACCTATCTATGGTAAAAAAAAAAGAAGCCATTGTTATAATAATTATGAGTAAAGCATTAATATGTTGTCCTAAGGACATCTTTGGCAAAAATTGTAAATATTTGCTTTCAGATTCAACAGTAGGTGAATATTTATGGCAAAATTGATGTGATATAATGTCATCAACAGCTTGTGGGTCATTTTATGCACAAAAACCAATAAAACTGAGCATAAATACTTATAAAAAGAAATATTTCACATGCTAAACAAAAATATTTACTAAATGTACCTATCTAAATTGAACAAATAAGTCAATTAAAATACTGTAAATTAAGTAATGCCATAATGTTAATCTAAATATTTTGAGATCTTTTTTTAATGAAAACTACACACATCTTTGTTAACATTTTAAAATAGTTCATAAACAGTTTAAATGTATATTTTTCTTAAGGGTATAGCAATTGGCAAACTGTGGCCTTTTTATTTTGGACAAAAGCCCATTAAACTAGTCATAGGAGTAATAATTTACATGTGAAACGTGACTAAAGTAGCCCATTGAAATAATAATAATAATACATCAATTTGTATGACCCCATTCAGAAACTTAGTAAAGATTTTGTTTACAACAGTCACTAAATACCTACACATATGATTATTTGATGATTATATTAGTTGCTACATTTACTTTAGTCAGCAAAATAATATACTCCACAAAATAGCTGTTCTTAAATTCAACTCAAGTATATTTCTCTCCGAAGACATGTTATTAAGAGTTCATCCTTCCCATTATCTTTCACCTTGAATTAGTTGTGGGGGTTTCTGGTGCCCACAGAACGTTGCAGTCGGCGAGAGCCACATGAGCGTCAATCACAATGAAGCTATGCGTTACACACTAAGGTGCATGGGGGAGTGCGCCCCCCAAGGAAAAGTTTGCTATGGCAAGAGTTCTTAGTACAGTCTTTCATGAGTACCGATTTATATTGGTGGAGTCGTTAAGAACCGTATTCACAATCGTAGGCTTCACACCTGAAAATAAAATAAAATGTTTATTCACATATATCAAAGTACAAATACAACAGGCTTGGTAATAAGTGTGTACTATTTTTAATGTGTCCAGTAACGTTGTACCATCTATTTATCTTGAAATGTTACAGGTTAATAACTCCCTTAAACTTTCCATAATATGTATGAAAATATAACTAGAGTCCGTTCGCCATGGGAGTGGTGATAGCTAACATCTAGCAGAAGATGTAAACACTATTAAAAGAAAAACATAATCAAAAACAAAGATTTGTTGTGAAAATTTTGATTGCCAAAAATGACAACAAAATATCATATAATCTTGCAGATCATGGTTTGGCAAATGGATACAGAGAGTAGATCCGGTAACTTTTGAAAGCTGTCAGTTACCACCACTCCTTTGGTGAATGGACTATATGTTTATGATTTTAGAGTGTTTTTTATTAACTTATAGTTTATACTGAATAATTAGATAAAGTTAACTCTCAATTATATACATGAATTATTCTGTTTGCTGCTTATCCATGTGTCCATCATGAAATTTCTTTTAACTCCATGTTTTGACTGTGTGTGTACTAGACTCCTGAGCAAATTTTAAAGCTCTGACCCTCCATCCAGGCAAACATCACAAAATATTATTCTAAGTAAGCCTGTGTGTTAAGGGAGTCTTTATTTTGGATGTGAATGATGAATCACATACTATTAACTCTGATTATTTATTATTAGTATATCCCCACAACTCCTCCCTTTCATCAGTTCAGATAATTGAGTGTCTACTATGTAAACATTAATACCTTAAAGTCTGTTTTCTATCTTGGTAACATTTGATTTATTTTGACAAAAAAAAAAGTTTTGATATAAATATTGCAAAAAACACTGACCTTTTCTCGTGTCCCCTAAATCTCCACCTTAACTATCACAAGTAAACAGGACTAGTGTCCATTTGGTGTAATTTTGTCAATTTTAGAGTTTTACTTATCCTTACTATTTGTTGTGACTATATTATTTACTAATTTTTCTTTCAAGTGCTCACATCTATGTACCATATGTTTAAACAAAGGATAGACAAGTGTTATTTACTAGAATGTTGATCAGTTAGAATTAATATAATTTAACACTGTATGCTTAATACAGTTTTGTTTAATTCTTTATCCTCACTTAAATAAGTTATTTTTGACTGCCAAATAATTTTTAACATATAATTATGTTTGATTTATTAAATATAAATTAATTATTGGACTGTTATATTATATATATATATATATATATATATATATATATATATATATATATGGTAAGCTACTAAATATTGTCCAATTAAAGTAATAAACTCACGTGTTCTTATTCATGACATAAATGATAATAAAACAAATTTATGGACAATATATATTATTTTATTATCTCACAAGAGGGGACAAGTATTGAACTTATCCCAAATTCTTGTCATTAATTTGGATTTAGAAAGTAACTGATTTTTTCCTATAATATATCCTACAATAATCCTATAATATATAATCCTAATATACTTAAATATTTACTCAAGTTCATGGTTGTGCGGTTAGTCTGTCGAAGTTTGACCCAAGAAACCTGTATATTGAATACAATTCTCAAGTGCTAGATTTTTTCTCATCTTAATTTATTTTTATGCATACTTTACACACCTTGAAGAACCTTATAAATAAGTATAAAACTATCATGGAATAGCATATATTGACAAAAGTTCACCATTTTTATCTGTCAAAAGGGAGAATTGCAGACCACATCCCATGTTATAAAAACACACAGGAAAATAGTTATAGTCCATTCACCATAGGAGTGGTGGTAACTGACAGCAAGCAAAAGTTATCAGTTCAACTCATGTATTCATTCACCAAACCATATTATCTGCAAGACCATAATGTTGATTTGTTGTCACTTATGGCAGTCAAAACTTTCCCAACAATTCGTTTTTAATTATGTCTTTGCTTGAACTGATTTTTCATTTACTGCTAGCTGTCAGCTACCACCACACCTAACCTGCAATATGGCAAATAATAACATAGTAAAATGTTGTCTTTGTTGGCCACAAAAATACATCTTGGTATTTTCTAAAATGACTTTTCCATGAGAATAGTACTGCACGAGTGACCACCCTGTGTGTTACCTGCTAGTCCGCATGAGCCCGAGTGCTTGGTCTCGATGACGTAGCCCGTGGCGCAGGCGTCCTTGAGCATGTGACACCACGAGTGGTAGGTCCGATTGTTGGTGCCGCAGATGGGCCCGCCCATCTCCCGGCGAATCCCCCCAGAAGGGCGAGGGCACCGGTAGCTGCACGTGACACACCGCGGCGCCCCCGAGCTAAGGTCCACCAGGCAGGACTGACGGTCCCGGCAGTTCACCGACTCGCATGACGCCACCTCTGGAATGAAGGCAGCAAACAACGGTGCGGAATGTTGTCATCTCATATCTTCACAGCGTCATACAACCCGTGCGGGCCATACACACTTTAATCATTCTAATGATCCACTTTGATGGTCTAAGCTCTAAGGTGTCACTCTCTCAATAGACTAGACTTCCAATGATGTAGAGATCGAGGTTTGAATCCTGGTTGGGTTCATTGAGCTTTTTCTCCCCCATCCTTCCCCTAAATGGTGTTCCACTGAAGCTTAGCGAGATCAACAGGAATGGAAGAAATCGTGCCAGTCAACCTACAGAGGTGTAAACTTCCAGTGATTATGCTAATGAAGGGGCCTTTTCATAAATAGTTCTCCACTCTCCCTACACACAAATCGGGCACACTTCCTCTCAAATTTAACCTTTCCAATACATAAAATACTAGCATAATTAGTACATAATATGCCTATAACCCAAACGGTTTGTAAAACATGTTGCTGAAATGTGAATTTAAAAAAATGGGGATAGGATGAGGAAGGTAACATTTAGATTAAATATACTCTCAGTTTACCTTGACCGATTACATTATGGTCCTATTTTATAAACTGCATCATAGTGTAACTCTTCAAGGTAAGCTTGCTACAGAGTGTGCATATATTTGTGTGGAACGAGGATGGGAAACCATTTATGTAAAAACACCCTCACTACAACCGGCCGGGATTTGGACCGCGACGTCACCGTCAAACCAGGCAATGATTTTGACATTTGTACCGCGTGCCTAAAGATTCACGTGAATGAAAGTTAAATATCACTTTTAAAAAAATTCACCAGTTTGATTTTCTACCTTAGTCTAATTCAAAAGTCCAAAAAAAGCAACCTATCAAAAAACTCTTTCAGCCTGTTTAGACCAAATATTTGTCCTAGTGAATTTCCATTTAAAAAAAAGGCATTTGAGACATTTTCGTAGAATTGATCAAATTAATCAATGTTTAGTATTTGTGGCAATGCTGTTCTATTCCAAGGCCAATATTTTTGTTTCAATGCGATGTGTCTCACTTTCCGTTCAGAATATTCCCAATTCACTTTTTTGTAATGTAGAACGATACCTTATGTGTCTACTGAACTAAGGATTCTGAGTTTGATTCCTGGAATTGCCAAAAAAGTTATCATTGGTGAAATGTGAGACGCCTCTTCCACTGTGATGAATTAAAGGCCCTGGATTGGGTGTTGTCCTTTTCGAGTTTAAGTTAGCTTATAAATCATGTGCTGATATAATCAGTCGGTTCAGAAAGTGCACGTTACATACCTCAAATGAATAAGATGAAACTTTATACAAAGAGTACATTATTTCAGTACCTGTACAAATCAAACCAGGATTCACAGACTTATAGATGACTACTTACGACACAGAGGTGCAATCACCGTCATCATAATATTAAAATATGTTAGGGAGGGGAAAGCCAGTTCAGGTCCGTATTTTTACAATTTTTGTAAAATATTAAAAATATTGCTTCAATAGATACGTATAGTTTAATTTCCTGCACATGGTAATATCAACCAATTTGTAATCGTGGGCATCGTGTAATTTCAACAGGACTTCAAATATCAAATAATGCATACAACCTGAACAGATAGTAAGATGTGATAAAAAAAATATCAAAGAATGTTTAAGATTACTACTGTATCTGTAGTAAATTGGACTTAATGCATCTGCAAAAGCAATTTGTATTTATTTTAACCAAGCATGCATTTAGGCTACTATCAAAACAAAATACCGAATAAACTTGTGTTCCCTTCCATCAAACACCTACAAATGTGATTTAATTTACTCGTGAAAAGGCTACATTAATTTGAGTACTAAAACATTTTAAATATAACTTAGTGTTTCCATATTTTGTGAGCAGATCATTCATTTGGTTTTCAAACTTTTGAACTGGACTCCTTTTTTTTTTATTAAATTGTGCGTTGGCTAGTCTAGGCTTAAAATTTGGATGCACTTATAATAATCTATATACAGTAGCTCCACGACTTATTTGGTGCTGACTGACAGCTCACAGCTGACTTCTGACACTCAATATTTGGGTATATACCTAAATTTTGACTGTCAGAAGTTACAGCTGTTAAACACATGTTTTTGAAGATCACATGGTTCAGCGTAGGGATACATAATTTGGTCTGGTAACTTTTCAAAGCCGTCAGCTTTCAGCTATGAACTGTCAGTCAGCACCAAAGAAGTCATGGAGCTACTGTAGAGTGGTCATCGCATGAACCTATTTTTAGAAAGGAAATCGTATCATATTCGAGAAAAGATGTCCCTATGGGTATTTCACTGTGTTTTTCATGTCGTTTAAGGCCCTAATGATCTTATCTTGCCGATGAGCCTATAAACCTTAGCAATAACGATACAAAAAGAGTAACATACACCTAGAGCTGAGGAAATTTATTCTGAGGTGGAGGGGGGGAAGTGAATTATTTTCAAGAGGGCAATTACCCTTACTTGAGCTATGACAAAAAATTAAAGAAAATGTTATAAATTTTTTCTTTTACTACCTGTTTGGTTATACGCTTATGTACTAATTACACTAATAGGTTTGGGATGAGGAAGGTTGAATTTATAGGAAGTGTACCCGCGTTTGCGTGGAGGGAAAGTGGAAAACCATTTATGAAAAAGCCCCTTCAGTATACCCAATCCGACCTCATCTCCCTGTCATCGGCAGTCTAGTCTAAGGTGGGTTTCTCTAAATTCTACCAACCTCATCCCTACTCATTATTACCGGTAGGGCAGTAAGTAACAAAGATGACAGAACGTGCTATCCACTCTCGATATTTACTCGGGCTTAGTACCTAAACGGGAAGGAAACTTCTTTTTGTTGCAATCAACTTTTATAACCACTTTCAATGTCGTCCCTAATCCTTTAAATCGCGGAAACATGGCAATGGGCAGGCCAATGACCGCATGAACAAAATCTCAAGCCCCTTCAAAATGGCGGTGAAAACTGGACACTCGTTATTCTCGCTCGGACCGCCAAGTACTACTTCCTCTGGTGCTTTATGGCTTTGACGCGCCGCGCCGGAGGCCTGGCCGGCCCAGGCAAGGAATGTTGTCCAAGGATATGCGTTTCAACAGGCGGTCTCGCCTTTACTGCCCAAGTAAACTTGTTTCTATAAATCCGGACCCTGGACAGTTGCGCTAAAACACAATTGCGCAGTTTAGCTGGGAGTGCCACAGCGGGCACTTGCACCTAGGAATTCCTCTCGAGGTCAGGTCGTGGGATACAACTGTACAGTCATATGCGAAAAAATATGGTACGTAGGTGAATAAATAAATACAATATTAATTTTTAGAATAAGATATTTTAAAAAGTTTCATTTTCACGATTACACTTATAATAGGCCTACCGTTGTGGTAGTTACATTTTAGGGACTAATCTTTTGACATGTACTACACGTTTTATTACACGTCTGGAATATCTTAACTTAATCATATTACTATCGGTGTATGGATTTGGAAGGAAGAATTTAAGGGAATGAATTTGCATTTGAGTGTAAGAAAATTGAGAAACCATTAAGGAAAATACACTTGGCCGCGCAGTGATACAAAACTTCCAAATTCAATATACCAGCAAAAAAAAAGTTGATGCATTAGCACACGTTCCTCCAAATGCAGTTTGAAATAAAGATAGATAAAGACTCTATTCCCGCCCGACTGCAATAAAAAATATTTTTTTCAATAGGAATATATTATTTAACTATCGAAATAAAATCAAATTACCTTTTTTCTCGCGCGTTTAGGCTGGAATTTTTCATCTTCATGACTTGGTGGCTAAGAATATCCTTGGTAAATTGGTTCATTCTCTCGGCTTGGTGGGTAAGAATATTCTGGGTGGATTTGTTCATTCTCTTGGCTTGGTTGGTAAGACTATCCTGTGTAGATTTGTTGATTCTCTTGGCTTGGTGGGTAAGAATATCCTTGGTAAATTGGTTCATTCTCTCGGCTTGGTGGGTAAGAATATCCTGTGTAGATTCGTTCATTCTCTCGGCTTGGTTGGTAAGACTATCCTGTGTAGATTTGTTCATTCTCTTGGCTTGGTGGGTAAGAATATTCTGGGTGGATTTGTTAATTCTCTTGGCTTGGTGGGTAATAATATCCTGTGTAGATTCGTTCATTCTCTTGGCTTGGTTGGTAAGACTATCCTGTGTAGATTTGTTCATTCTCTTGGCTTGGTGGGTAAGAATATTCTGGGTGGATTTGTTCATTCTCTTGGCTTGGTTGGTAAGACTATCCTGTGTAGATTTGTTGATTCTCTTGGCTTGGTGGGTAAGAATATCCTTGGTAAATTGGTTCATTCTCTCGGCTTGGTGGGTAAGAATATCCTGTGTAGATTCGTTCATTCTCTCGGCTTGGTTGGTAAGACTATCCTGTGTAGATTTGTTCATTCTCTTGGCTTGGTGGGTAAGAATATTCTGGGTGGATTTGTTAATTCTCTTGGCTTGGTGGGTAATAATATCCTGTGTAGATTCGTTCATTCTCTTGGCTTGGTTGGTAAGACTATCCTGTGTAGATTTGTTCATTCTCTTGGCTTGGTGGGTAAGAATATTCTGGGTGGATTTGTTCATTCTCTTGGCTTGGTTGGTAAGACTATCCTGTGTAGATTTGTTGATTCTCTTGGCTTGGTGGGTAAGTATCCTGTGTAGATTTGTTCATTCTCTTGGCTTGGTGGGTAAGAATATCCTGTGTAGATTTGTTCATTCTCTTGTCTTGGTGGGTAAGAATATCCTGGGTGGATTTGTTCATTCTCTTGGCTTGGTGGGTAAGAATATCCTGGGTGGATTTGTTCATTCTCTTGGCTTGGTGGGTAAGAATATCCTGGGTAGATTTGTTCATTATATTGGCTTGGTGGGTAGTGTTTCAATTTTTTTCGGAAAAGGCTCTTCTAAATATCTTCGAGATACATTTAATTTTCAAAGATTTTCATGGAGAGGACACTTCAAATAGCTTTTAGGAGCATCCAAATTTCAAAAGGTTTATGGGGAAGGATCCCTCCAAATAGCTTATGGAAGAGTCTAATTAAAAAAATAAACAGATGAAAGCCTCTGTAAATATTTTCTAAACATTTGACGGTGGATGGTTCGCAGGTCTCTCAAACCTTTCTTTTTTTGCTAGTTGCCCCCTAGACAAATAATAATTCGCCGCATCTGAAGTCAAATATTACTAAAAGAAAAGGCCCCGCGCCTTGCTACTGGTACCCGGTTCGGTTTGAGCACCTGGCGGGCCTATTAGTTCTAAGTTCTTAGTCTTAGGGAAACATGAAGTGTCAGAATTTTTTTTCAAACAACGTACACTGAATTTACTCTGAAAGGCGATAAGTCTAACAATGATTGATTATACTACATCTCTATATTATAAGACCCGCCTCGGTGACGTAGTTGGCTAACGCGCTAGTCGTGTTGAGCCCGACTGCTGAGGACGGGGAGATCGAGGTTCGAATCTCGGTCGGGTGAACTGGGGGTGGTTTTTCCTAGATGGTTTTCCACTCTCCCTCCACGCTAATGCGGGTTCACTTCCTCTAAGTTCAACCTTCCCAATTCCTAATCCATTAGTGTAATTACTACTTAAGCGTATAAACCAAACGGTAGTAAGACGCGGTACTAAATAATAATAATAATAATAATAATAATAATATATTATAAGATACACTACAATGTAATCCGTCAAGGTAAGACTGCTTGAGGCTACCTAAATTTTCTTAGGAATGGACATTTGTAATCAGAAGAGCCCGGAAGTTGATACCCTTAAAAATCCAAAAAATGTGCACTTAAAAATTGTGTATTAATGCTCTCAATTTTTTTTAAGAAAAGTATTTAAAAACTATGTTCTTCCTGTCAGTTTGTGGTAGTGGTTGAGGAATCCTGAAAATGTAGAAATAAATAATAAATTGTTTGACCAATATACCTATGAAAAATAATATAGTAGGCAGAACATTAATTTTGTGTGAATGAGAGAGAGAATTACATCTTAGATGTACCTTAATTTCCATTTCATAGCGCGGATCATATTCAGAGTATCGTGTGAATGATCGGCGATTAACGGCCAAGAGTTTTTTTTATACCTGAAGAAGCTGCATTCTACAGCCACGAATGTTATTGGATCATAATTGAAGTCCGGAATGTCACCCGGCGATATGTGCTCTTCAATGCCTTCTAAAGAGTCACTTTTACCGGTGATTTCGTCGGCATGAACTTTTCCCTCTTAATCTTTTATTCTTACTTTCTTTAGTACCGCGTCATACTATCCATTCGGTTTATATGCTTATATACTAATCACAATAATGGGTTAGGGATGAGGAAGGTTGAACATAGAGGACGTGTATCCGAATTTGCGTGGAGAGTGGGAAACCATTTAGGAAAAACCACCCTCAGTACCCCCGACCGAGATCGAGTCACGATCTCCCCTTCATAGGCAGTCTAGTCTAATGCTAGAATAACGCCTTAGACCACGCGGCCACCAATGTTTTTGATTACTTAGTAATGTTTGGTAAGAAAACGGTAGTCTGTGTTCATTGTTTCATGCCTGTACGTACTAATAATTACATGGCGTACTAATAATTACGACAAATGGTAATAATGAATTTATGCAGTAAAAAAATACCTGTTGTGTGTTACCATTTTTATGTAATAATTATAAAAATGGCAGAAAATGCACAATAAGAGTAAAAACCAGAAAAAGTTCTATAAAAATGCCACAAAATGGCATAAACTGTAAATCCTTTTAGTTTGCACTAATATACACAATAAAAGTCATGTTTTCAATATCAGGGTGTCATGAAATGCGTTTATATACAAGTTGCCATTGTGATCACCTTCATACAAAAAAAATGCAATGACATCAACTTCCGGGCCCTGCTAACCAGCCAAGGTATGATTGCTATAACTTATTTTCTTATTAATGGGTATTGGTAATCAGCCAAGGTAAGATTGCTATACCTTATTTTCTTACGAATGGGTATTGGTAATTAGCCAAGGTAAGATTGCTATACCTTATTTTCTTACGAATGGGTATTGGTAATCAGCCAAGGTAAGATTGCTATAACTTATTTTCTTATTAATGGGTATTGATAATCAGCCAAGGTAAGATTGCTATACCTTATTTTCTTACGAATGGGTATTGGTAATTAGCCAAGGTAAGATTGTTATAACTTATTTTATTATTAATGGGTAATTGTAATTAGTCACGTTAAGGTGCGGCAGAAGGAAGCGCGAGTAATTTTACAGTTTTAATAGCATTACATTTTTTTGGCCAAAATAAATCAAATATTTCTGTCAAGGGTGTACTGGAATTTTGTCAAAACTTTTTCTCTTTATTTAAAAAGTTTTGACAAAATTCCAGGACACCCTTAACAGATCTTCAAGATATGTTGATACTAGCATGTGCAGAAAACTAAACTCTATGTTGCTACTGGAGAAATATTTGATTTATTTTGGCCAAAAAATTTCAATTCTATAAAAACTGTAAAAACACTTGCGCTCCCTTCGGCCGCACCTTAAGACTGCTATAACTTATTTTCTTAAGATGGGCATTTCTGGCTCCTTTAATAAAATATCAATCTATTTATTGCGGTCAACATTGATAACGTTTTATCTATCGAAAGTGAAAGCTGCAGAACACATAACTTGACGTATGAATGACGAGAAAGTAGATCCAGTAATTTTTCTGTCAGATATGTTGATTCGTAATGAAATTGAGGTATATATTTCAAAGTAAACGTAGTGTAAGTGAATAGTATTTTAAAATATGTTGTTTATGTTCCCAGTAGGCTAACATTATACAATGTCTCCAAGATCCGGGTGAATTCCACCATCTCGGCTGACTGTGACAGCCTACTAATGATCTTGCTTCACCCAACAGCCGTTTTTCAACATAGTTCCGTAAAACAGTGGTTCTTAACCTTTTATTACTAGTGGCCCCCCAAATATCCTAAGATATTTTTGCGCCACCTTAATCCTTACTAGCATATTAATAATTAAGATTTATTTTAAAATTGTGGTTTTATTTACTGATTATAATAACAAACAAACAAAAAGACAGAAATTAACTTACCTAAATGTATTTAATGGGACCTCTGTTGTTGAACCGTTTCCACTAATTTGTATATTCTTGTTTCGAATGTATTACTTAACTTGATTTCGCTGCTTCGTTTTAATATTTACCATTGCGGAAAATCCCTTTTAACATATATAAGTAGAAACAAAGGGCAGCAAATTTTAAATGGCGGGGATAAACCGATGGGGATTATTTGTATGATCTGTATTCCCCTCCCCTCCATTACCACGGAAAATTGAGAGTCTACTGTACTTATATGCTTACCACCATTGAATTCTTTCTTACAAAACGTTAAATTTAAGATAATCAACTTCAGTAATAAGAAAATAACATTTTAAATTAATTTTTCGAGGCCCCCCAAAAAAACCTTTCACGACCTCGTAGAGGGCCGCAGCCCCTAGGTTAAGAATCACTGCCGCAGAGGGTTGAGGCTATTATAGTGTTGAAAGTTCTACTATACAATGATTTATTATCAAATTCTTAAAATAATATTTTATTTTAATAATAGGAAAATCGTGTTTTCTACACTCATTAAAACCTGAGATGAACCTGACTAAACATGGCTAGCAAGTGTGTTTTTGTCCGCGTAAAGTTTATTTTTCATTGTAAGAAGACAGCAGAGACGCATCAGGGGGAGGGGGTGTCTAAAGGAAAGTTCCTCCATTCCCCATCTATCTGCCTAATTGTAACCCCGCCTCCATCCCCCACAAAACCATCCCTATTGTTGTACAATGCAATCAATGTAAGTACACATTAAACTTGTGTGAGATCACGGCTCACTTAACACAAACAATCATACCATGGTATTGAGATACTATGGGTTATAGAATATTTTAAAGTCGAGACACCTTATTAAAAAAAAATCTAACTAAAACACACGAAGAACATGAATAAAAGCTCAAAATGAAATAAGAACCGGCTTAAGTAACTGTTTAAGTGTAAGCTAGTCCTCGGGTGGGGGAGGGAGCGCCTGTGAGCCAAGTCTTTGGGGTAGGGGGGGGATCCGAGCCCTCTGAACCCCCTCCCCCAGGACTACTAAATCTACTTTCACGTATTCCTATGTCCGGTCACGTGATCTGCAGCTGCCACTTTTGATAGATATTGTCAATTACTATAAAACACATTAATAATATTATAAAATGTTATTAGTATTGACAGTGATAATTGTATTTTCTAAAAGGCCTTTCCTTTAAGTTTTCACTCGGCATAAAACACGAAGTCACACCTACGTAATGACATGCCTTGCGCACTTACAGTACCGAGGTAATTCTACTCTGTGTTCAACAGTCGCATAGCCCATACATGTACTCGTCGGCCAGGACGGCGGCAACCAATCAGCCCAGACGGCGTTATTTTTGGTCCGTAGCTCTTTGTGATACAATGTACCGAGACTTGCAAACGATTTATATATAAAATAGGGTTAAGATTGCAAGTGTAAGATATTAAAAATAACTGAGGTCTTTTGTAGTGAGGCTTCCAAATGTTTTGTGCATTTGAGAAGTTGCCAAATCTATCAAGGTGATACGTTGGTCAGAATTAGGTTGGGTTCATTTTTCTCCTCATCCTGTCCACGTCACTCTAGACGAGTTCTTTATTAACACACGCACATACACACACAAACATCCAAAATCAACATCCGGAACCTATTTACTGCTTTATTCCCCCCTTTGAGTGAAACATGTAAGAGACGAATAAGATCCCAATAATGCGAAGCTGTTCAGAGTAGGTCTGTCGTCACTTAGAGTCTGCTGTGCTGCGGGGCTATGAACTTTAGAGCAGTTATAAAATAATGAGTCAATTTCCGTTTGAAACTTTATTAAAGGGTCGTTTTACTCAAAGGTTTTCGTTTTTAAATAAATAAGCTTATATATGAGTTTGGAATCACTTTGTGTTTCAAGTTTGCTAAAAATATATTTATATCTATATTAAGTGTCAAAAAACACACACATAAGACATGTCAATATGTCATAAAAATTATTTGGTTCTTTGGCTCTCTCTATTTCGCTTGGTTAGCGAGCATAGTACTTCATTAGCAACAGAGGTAAATAACCTGTTGTAATATGTGAATATACTGTACAAGGGACGCAGGAACAAGGGGGTACATGGGCACATTATAGTCATATAAATTTTTATTGGTGACCCTACATTTTTCCAACCCAAATTCTGAGATAAAATTAAATGGGTGTAGGTGGACCTTTGACCTCAAACTACCAACAAGCTTTCCCTCTCAAGTTGGATTGGGCTGCTACCTTGCAGTACGATTTCCCCTCAAGAGCAGTGCTAACCTAATCTAACTTAACCTTACCTGACTTTGCTACCCCTATCAAAAATAATTAATTTTACCTCTGACATAATTTACAGACTAGCTAAAGTTCAGCTGAGTGACTTGTACTGAACTGAAGTCTGCTGGAGATTGATTGCATTCATTTACAACTAATATTATAATGTAATGTACCCAATCCCCTTGTTTACAGATCCTTCTAGTCGAATTGATGGTGCCCAATCCAGTTGTTTACAGTTCCTTCTAGTCGAATCGATGGTGCCCAATCCACTTGTTTACAGTTCCTTTTAGTCGAATCGATGGTGCCCAATCCACTTGTTTACAGTTCCTTCTAGTCGAATCGATGGTGCCCAATCCACTTGTTTACAGTTACTTCTAGTCGAATTGATGATGCCCAATCCACCTGCTTTTAAGTATTCCTTCTAGTTGAATCAACGATGCCCAATCCATCAATCTCTCACATACAAAGTGTCCAATCCACTACCACAAAAAATGAATACCAGTATCCTAAAGTAGAAGTAATAAATATGAATATTTTTTTTGTAGGGGCATGTTTGGAACTATATAAAATGGTGGTGTGTACCACAAAGACTTTCTCGCTCCTTTATATAAATTATACTTAAAGCTCTTGAGATATGTGAAACAAAATAATATGCATCGCTATAGAAACATAATGGGAAAAAAGAACATCGCATTTCACCAGAGAGCATACATTAGAATTAGATAACAGACTGTTACAGAAACATATTATTTGTTCTGTGCATTTCAATTCCATATTTCCCAAAGATTTTATAGAAAATATATGATAAGTTAATTTGTCTCTCAAAGACTTGTGGTAATATGATTAAAATTGTAAATTTCCGCTAATGTAAAGTATCATCATAGTCATTTTAACGAGAAAATGAGAAGCACATTTTTTTTTTGTAATGTTAAACGGGATACAAATTTTAATGAAAATTGTTAGAGCAGATTTAGAGAAATTAGATTTTTCCTCTTCTCGCCTTCAAATAAACTACCATTAACTTTAGGGTTGGATCGATAATTTACAAAACCCCTCTATAGAGCCTTATGAAAACACTAGATACCAATTTTAACCTGATCAGTAAAATTGTTTCGGCCCTAGTCCCAATAACAGATGGCATAACAAAATCAATATTTTCGGGTACAGGAGGGTACGTCGACATCCATCAAAATTTCGAACTTAATTTTTTTTTTACGATCACAATACTTTCTACCTCCAAGGGATCACGAGAAAGTAAAAAGGAGACCCTCAGAAACGATACAATAGCCTCTAGAAACACCCCATATTCAAATATATTCACCAAGAAAGGATCTGCATAGCCCTCTTTCTTACGATACTTCTTAAAATACCCATATCATTTCTGAAAAAATGCACACGTACCCAAACAAAAAATATTTCTACGCCTCCATCTACAGTGTCTCAGTAAAAAAAACTATGACTTACATTTACAATCTAAGTCCGAATGAAAGCCATCAATTTATTTTTTTGTGTTCGGGATTGGAGGCCTACTATCTACTAAAAAAACCAAGGGTTTGTACTGACCTACACCAACATTTTTACAGTCACCCCTTTCTGCTTTTAAATACTAACACACAACACATTTTCTTTATCTTCCGTATTGTCCGACATCCCAGCTCAGACGGTAGCGCGTTTGTGTCGGGTTCGAATCGTGATATGGGTGAAAACTTATCATTCGTGAAATGTTTCTTTTTTTCCCCTTTCTCAATGTTGAATTAACGGCCGAGGGCTGGATGTTGTGTCTGTTCTAGATATAAGTCGTGTGCTGATATAATCAGTCGGTTCGATAGTGCACGTTAAATCTTTCAAACATATATATTTATTTAAAAGAAGAAGCATCTTCTGTAGCCTCTTTCCAACCCTCACCCCCAAAAAAGAAAAGTGCAACAGAGTCCCTTACGCTTCAATAGTTGCGTATAATATGCAATTTTATTTGTCCAGTACAATTTCCATAGCCATTACAAACATATTTTTTGCGATCAACATTAATAACATGTTACTATACTATTAGTAGTGTTATCAATATTAGTAATATCAATCATTAGTAATATATATCAAAAGTAGTAGATGCAGATCACTTGACTTGACGTTTGAGTAGGCTACGTAAAAGTAGGTCTAATAACTTTTCTAACTGTCGAATAAACAGCTTCGGTGGCCGCATGGTATAAGGTGTCACTCTCGCAGTATACTTGATTGGCGATGACGGGTAGATCGAGGTTCGAATCTCGATCAGGTGTACTGAGAGTGGTTGGTTTTCCACTCTCTCTCTCTCTCCCTCTCTCTCTAAGCAAATGTGGGTAAACTTCCACTAAATATAACCTTCATCATCCCTAAAACCATTGGCGTAGTTAGTATATGAGCGTATAACCCGAACGGGTAGTATGTAAGACGTGGTGCTAAAAAAAAATCAGATAAGATTGACTCTATAAAATTGGACTGTAGCACAATGAAACTTCCCTAGCAACAATTTGTTTAATCCCACTGCCAAGAAGTTCGTTTAGGAATCAAGTATGAAGAAAAGAATAATGGAATCCGTCACACTCTTTTAGTTTATGAATAAATAATATAAATCTCGCTAAAAACATATAGAGATGTGTTACGCTTTATAAACTAATTATAATGTGAGAACAGCTACCTAAGAAAATGGGTTTATGTTTCGTTATATTATGATCTTAGGAGCTTTGATTTGATAAAGTGATATGGGAGGTGCGAGTTATTTAGAATTAAAACTAAGACGAAATTTTATATTAATAAATAAAAGAATCCGTGCCTCTAATACCAAGTGGGAAGGATGTATGTCATCTTCACAATAAGACATCAGCCACTAAAATGGACGTATCTTATCGAAGGTCGACGCATCCAGACAAGCGTCATTTGCATATAAATTCTTATCGTAATGATGAGCCCCGCCTGAGTGGAAGAAAAGTCCCGTTTCTTTTAGACGAGGCTGTCTGGCTCGATCAAGGACTACCGACATTACAGACACAAATATCCCCAGGGCACACCTTCACTAAGGTTCAACATTTTCCTACCTTCGTGTAGGTAAATGAGAAGACGATTTTTTTCCCCTTCTGTTTTTCGTATAAATTGTCCAAGTCTTGTTTATTTTGTTTTAATGGTTTGGACACTCGAATTAAGTGTATATTATATTTAACTGGGTTTGATTAAAAGTAAGTACTTGTTTTACTATTCTTAATAGATTGCATGGTTGTGAGATCTGACTGTAAGTCTAGTGGACAATGGTTCGAGCCCAGTCTCTGTGTAAAATAATTTAGCGTGTGTGCATGTATTCAACTTAATCCACAGATAATTTTAAAACGATTGGTGCTAGAGTTGTGTATTTGATCAGATGGACTTGACTGTCTTGGGTGGGTTAAGATAAATAAGGATTTTAGTTGGAAAAAAAGTTTAAAAAATATAGCCATACTGGTTTTGCGGCCATCAATGATAACATTTTAATTTATAATTGGTGTGATTTTATAAGCATTGATAAAATTTATGAATAAGAGTTGACCTTGGTGGGTAAAGTGATCGCCTCAAAATCCAATGATCATGGGGTCAACCATTTTTTTAGCGATAAAAATCTGAAGCACAGCTTACTTTGAAGGGGAAGTAAAGCCGTAGGTCCCATGTATATTGTGGCATGTAAAAGACCCTGGAAACTATGTGAAAATATCCGACCCAGCAAAATTGATAGGCCCTTTCGCTCTAACCCATAGAAATGCTCGTGTGCTGTTATTATCATTCGGTTCAGAAAGTGCACGTTAAATACCTCAAGAGATAAATAAAAATATCAAACGTAACTGCTTCAAATGACATCACTTGACGTATGAATACGTGATAGTATATATAGTAACTGTTGTAGATGCCAAATAAGGTACTTCATAATGAAAATTGAACTATAGTTTCTCAGTCCCGTACAGTGTGTACAGTGTGTACAGCACTGTGTTTAGAAAGTGGACATTAATTATTGAGGTAAAGGTGTAAATTAATAGTGCAAAATATATTCACAATAATCACAGTTTTAAATTAATTTAAATTATTTTGTACTAAACAGGTAAAATAAAAAAGTTACTAAACTATACCAAAAATATTTTAATATTTTACATTTAATTTAAATTAGAAAAAATGTATTATTAGTGAACACATGAATTATTATAGTTGTAAAAAGGTCTAAACTACTTTTAATCTGATTACCAAGGTCCTTGAAGCCACGTCTTGACACTTTTAATTATTATGAGTCTATTCGGGGTGGCTGGGTCACAACGCCATTCTTACCCGTCTGTCTTACGCAAAACATTGTTCTGACTCACTCTTCCCCCTTGTCGGCAAAAATAAGCAAAGCCCGAAATCCCCCACCCCCATAAGGTGGTGCTTACGTAATACTTGAACGCCCCCTTAAACGTTTCTGCTGTAAATTCAAACTTGCAACATTTCTTTGGTTCCTGACTGTACAGCGATGTGTGCGTTCATTTTATGACCGCGCTACAGGTCGCGTGGTTAATATAGGGGCGGGGCTGTAGCAACAACTGTCTCGTTATTGGCAAACACTTATTCAGTAGCTACAAACAAGTCCGTGTCATTAGCAATTACCTGCCGGTTGCCTTTGAAGGTATGACCAGGCCCAAACCCTTGGACGGCTCTGCCGTTTCTATACCCGAACACTTTGTTTTGGAGTCGGCAATAATCATGAACTGCGCTTAACGTCACACTACTTTCAAACTAATTGACGATTCCCATCCCTGGTGGTGGATTTATGGTTCGAAGGGCCGTAAACGCAACTCCTTTCTGGGGCCATAGTTAATATAATATTATAAATACTTTGTTAAAATGTACTTACAAATTACATATAGCTATATTTAAACGATCCCGTGTTCAAATTTATGTGTATAGTAAGAAATTCATGAATATACATTTTAACATGATTTTTTAATTTCTATATTCATGACATTTGTACAGTACATACAGTTCAATTTTTATAGGAAGAACCTTTTCTGACAGTTATAAATGTTACCGTACTAGATCTACTTTCACGTATTCATACGTCATGTTATGTAAACTAAAAATGTAAGTTTAGAAATATATTATAAATATATATAAAATATAATATAAAATTTTATCAATGTTGACCCCTCAAAAACCCGTTTTATTTGAGTATTTCTTCAAGTTTCTTCCAACCAAATTCTTACTGTACCTAGAAGTTAAATCTTGTCAGTTTATTGTTTATTTTAGCATCGCATCTCACTGCGCGTTCGGTTTGTACGCATATTTACTAAATATAACTAAGCAAATGTGTTAGGGATAAGGAAGGTTAAATTTAGAAGGAAACCATTACAGAATATCACCCTCAGTAAACCTGACAGGGATTTAAACTCCGATCTCTCCCCCGACGTCATTGGCAGTCCAAACGAACGCGAGACTAAGGCCTGGTGCACACAGGTGATGTGTGTCATTTTTGCAGGAAGCCAAGTTGACGCCGCGTCTCAGCAACACATTGATTTGAATGAAGACGTTCACACGGGATGCTAGTCCGTCGTCATGTTGGCGTCAGTGGCGCGTCAAAATGAGGGACGTGGGTTTCTTTGGGACGCGGCGGTAACGTTGCCGCTCAGCATCCTGTCAGTCAGTACCTGTGGACAAATAGCGCAGTGCATACGTACTGTGCGCGTCATTGGGTTGCTCGTGAGAAGTTTGTGTGTGGACGTCTAAAATAGACGCAAGTCGCTAGTGTGCAATGCTCCGGGTGTGGTGACATGGCGTCAACTTGGCATCGTAGGACACAGGTCGCTTGTGTGAACTGCTCCGGGTGTGGTGACGTGGCGTCGACTTAGCGTACAGAGACAGACAGCAAACCGGTGACGTGGCGTCATAGGACGCTAATGTAAAAATGATGCACTTCACCCGTATCCACCGTGCCTAAATAGTTTAGAAGCTTAGTCCATTCGACAACTGAATCATGGGTTTCAGCTTAGTTAAGTGTATCTAAAATACAAAAAAGTTATATCAACATTAGATGTTTGTTAATGAAATAAATTAATAGTTAATTAATACTTATTCTTGGGTAGCGGGGTGGGGGATATTTGGGTGACCCTCAGTCGAACGGGGCCAACTTCTGTGCGTATTGCACGTAGGCTACCTATTCATTCGCCTCTTCCAACCACTGCACTGTAATGGTGGTGGTATTTATGAATATATATTTAAAAGTGAAAACCGTACAGTTTCAGACCCACATCAGTGATCGCATGGTCTAAGACGTCACTCTCTCGTGTTAGAAACGATCAGTGGTAGCGCGGTGCTAAAATATATATCTGTAGTAAAGTACTTCTTGTAATCATTTTGGTGTTACGGTAACAAACAGCACTTATTAAACAACTTTAAGAGGCTCAACTTATTTTTGATTCTGAATTCTATGATAATGTTTTCAATGTGCACTTCAGAGAGTTGATCAAGTTCCCGATTCAGACAAGGGCAGGAGATTAATCGAGGAGAAATGAAAAGTGGTGGTGGCTGACAGGGGACGGAGGGGGTACAAAGACCTAGACCAAAATAAAATAATAAGAGAACACGTAGATGGAGTGTTATTGAAGATAGAGAGAAAGAAAAAAATAATAAAGTTTGAGACAAGTTTGGTGGATAACCGGCAGGGTTGGACAAGTGGTTAGCCCACCTGCCTTGGATTAGGAGGGGGCGAAGGAGCGGGGGTAGAGTACGATCCGAACCAACAGCGTAGGTGTTAGATTAAGGTAAACATACGTCACTGCTTTTCGAGGACAGTCCCAGGAATAAAACTAACGTTTCAGACTTATTTTGTTTCCGATTGTGTCCCCAATTCATAAAGTATATTAACGTAATTTGAATATATATGCATTAAATTTAAAATGTTTCAAATTGTCGATTGCTAAAGTATTTTAATGTAAAATCACGTCATTATGGCCAACGACGAATATTTCTCACTCATTTTGACTTTATTATTATATTTTTGGTTCTGCCTGTACCCGAAGTTCTGTAAAAAATGCCGTTGTGTCCTTACAATACCTAGTTTATTGACACTGTCCAATAACACGAATATAAAAACATGTCTATAAGGCGTACCATGTACAATTTATATTCCAATTACCTTCTCCGGCTTTGACTAGTGATTTTAAAATGACTGTTCTCGAAAATATCAAGAAAGCAATGCTCACTTTAGGTTAGATTCCCCCTTTCTCCCGACACATCGTGGTTTTGTAACATCTTTCTCGAGGTTAATGCCGGTGGAGCTACTTTAAAATTCACCCTCATCCTGTCCCCTTAGTTCAAAAATGCATGACGTCAGTAACAACCAGTTATGATATTCAGATGTAAGAATGTAAAAAATGCTGATAACAGCCTGAAACCTACTTCGGTGGCAATATGATCTAATGCGTCACTCTCGTGCTAGACTAGACTACATATGACAGGGAGATCGGGGTTCGAATCCCAGTTGGGGTGTACTTAGAGTGGTTTTTTAACGCACATGCACGTACCCTTCCTCTAAATTCAACCTTCCTCCTCCCTAGCTCATTAGTGTAATTAGTACATGTGCGTATAATCTGAACAGGTAGGAAGACGTGCTAAAAAATAATGCTGGCAGAAGGAGGCAGAGGGAAACGGGTAAAAGAAACTACCAATAAATTTGGAATAAAAGAGAAAACGTTATGAAAAAGTGCAAAGAAAGAAGACTGGACGGGATAGTTTAAAATAAATATGATCGTAATGAAAGAGAAAGGCGTAATAAGAGAAGGAGGTATCCTAGGAGAACAGCAACAAAGTGGGTGTCATTAGCTCCTCTGCAAGAAAACGTGTTTCATTTTTCTGTCCCCCTCCCACCCCCTGTTCTTGTCCCGGGTTCGAACTGGTGCTCATCTCTTAGTCTTGATTTGAGCAATTTGTTCGCTCCGAGGGAGGGCAGACCTCACGTCATGCAGGACGAGAAGCAAGTCGGGTCTGTCTGTCCCCCAAGCTGGGGAGTAACTAGGATTGTTGGGGTAGAGAGATGATGATGATGATGATGATGATGATGATAGAGCTCTCTCGACTCGTCTCACCCCGCAGTCATCTACACTCCCGCTACACGTAAAATGCCAGATCCTTATACCATTCGCTACTATTCATGCCGGCTCTATTGGGCCTTCCTTTCGACACCCTTTAACGTTTGGAGTAGTCCGTGCTATGAACACTCAAAATAACAAACAGAAGAAACTAAAACTAGGCAAAACTGTACCTGTTAGATCTCACATTCCACTTTGTTTAAATTTTTTATCCGCTGAGGTGGGAACTCAAGTTAAGAGCAATATCTTGGCGATGTAAAAGTAATACAATGTTTTTGGCCAAAATAAATTAAATAACATTTCAGTAGATGTAATATTTTCTACACAATAATGGCATTTGAAAATGAACTTTTTAAATTAAATTCCAGGGTGCTCATGACAAGTAGTCAAGAACTGTTAGGATCACTATGGGAAGAAAACTAAACTAAAAGTATCTATTGGAACAATGTTTTATTTATTAAATCCAAAAACAATGTTTTGCTATAAAACTGCAAAAATACTAGCCTCAGCTTGCGCCCCCTTCCATCCCAGTTTAACTTGTAAACCAAAACTTTGTATAAGTTTGTATCACTCATTTTGATTACTAATTGCGAGGTTTAACCATCACACCTGTGATTTGTACCCTTCATCTACTCATGCTATAGCTTTTATTTTAGCACTGCGTCCTACTAACCGTTCGGGTTATGCGCTTGTGTACTACGCTAATGGTTTTAGGGATGAGGAAGGTTATATTATAGGAAATGTACCCGCATTTGCGTGGAGGGAGAGTGGAAAAACACTATGGATAAAACATCCTTAGTAATTCAGACCTAGATTCAAACCTCATTCTCCCCATCATCGGCAGTCTAGTCTACTGCTAGAGCAGCGCCTTAGACCGTCTGGTCACCGAAGAGGGTTGGTATAGCTTATAAGATAAGGTCATAGTGTATTCCGTCAAGATAAGTGCTACCTTTCAGGGTAAACGGAGTGTATATGTCATCTTTCTTCAGCTCAATATTTTAAGTCCAAGGATGTCTAACGTTAAGAAGACATTTTCGCTGCGACCTAACAAACAATCGCTCTAAACCAAAGAAAAATAATTTAAAATAAATTTAAGAAGTGTCTTAAAGACATCCAGACATTTAAATTCTGATTAAACTTGGCTCATAAATAGTAGGCCTACGTCTCTTTTTAAGCACATCATAATTGTATACTTAATCTCTTTATATCAAGACCAAAGAACCCAAAGTTTTAAAAGATGAGTGTTTGTGTCTATGAAGCAACTCGGAGAATTAGTATATTCTACTCAAAGAAGGTCGAAGAGTTAGTTAAAGTTATTCTTATTATTATTGGAGTTTTGAGGGGCATCGACTCATAGGGGTATTAACGCCGTTAGTTAAAAAAAAACTTTGTAAGCTCAGAGTATTGCTTTAATACAATAATGTTAGATACTTATTTTGTTCTTGCGGTTCATATAACCCAGGCCAGGTTTTTTTACATCCATTACTGTTTCCAGCCTGTGGCCTGGGTCAGTTTTTTATTTAAGTCATATATTTTCCACTACCGGCTCGCTAGGCTTGTAGTAACTTAATATGTCTCATAATCTAACTTAAGACTAGGACAGGCACAAAATACAGTCCCCGGCCGTCAATTTATCAATGTGAAAGGGTAAAACCATATTTTCAGTAATTACAAATTTCCGACCATGCTGGGAATCGAACCCGGGACCCTCAGCTCAAGAGACAGACACGCTACACAGTGAGCTAAGGTGTCAGACCCAGTATACATATAAGGTCGTAAAGCTCGTCCTAAAATTGGCCTATGCATAAATTACACATTTTCAGTGCTCTATTTATTGCCGTACTTCATATGTTAAGCACCACAAATAAAAAGTCTGATTTGTATCCATTCTCATAATATCCACAAAATCCTGAGTTGTATCCCTACTGAATGGTCTCCATTCAGACATTTTCTTAAACAAGCATCACAAATAAAAAGTCTGATTTGTATCTATTCTCATAATATCCACAAAATCCTGAATTGTATCCATTCTGATTTGTATTCATTTAATTGCGGTTCCACTTGTCTGGTAGATGGCAGCAGCAGAGACTCTCCTTAACTCATTCCGTGCTTACTAGAGAGCAGCACTATTCCTATGATAATATATGCAAAAAGATAAATACTTATTCGTGTTTCTTTTAAAAGATTATATAAGGGTACTTTACAAATTATTTTTAAAAACAATTATGATCTAGTTTAAAATTGGTACATGGGGAAGCATTTCCTAAAATAAATTAATATTTTGAATAGTTTGAAAAATGTAATATTTTTGGATCCCGAAATTTCATGAAAAATGTGTTGACGCCTGAAAGGTTAGGTTTTGTTCGGGTGGGTTCGTTTATAATATTAAAAATTATAACTATTGCCTATTAAATACTTTGGTGGCTTGTTGTGACATTCTTTGAATATTCATGTTATAGATAATAACATTCTTCTGTGATTGATGAGAGTTTTGTTGATTTGTTTGGATGATTTATCATTTATTTTACAATATAAATTTTGTTATTATTGAAGATTTGTTTTACTTCTGTGTGTAGATATGGCAAAAAATATAAAACTTATCATATGATGACCAAGAAAAACAAGGAATCCCGCTCTCTTTTTATACCTACTATTATATAAATAAATATAAGTGCTTAGCTTATATGCTTACTGGTACATAATCACTTTTAACCATAGTCTCAAATTCCCTTTAAATCGCAAGATGAATTTTATTATTTAACAGTTAAAAGCAAAGATTTTTGTTTTTTAACACTAACCTCCCTCTCGTTTCACTTCAGCTGGATAAATGGTTAGGCATTTCTACTTGTAGTAGGCCTAGTGTGGATAAATTCACATTGTCTGGACACAGGGGCGGATCCAGATCATTTCCATAGGGGGGTCATAGTTATAAATAACATAGTTACTTACAATGTTAGATTTCTGTTTAAAGCCATCTAATTGTTTCTCATTCATATTTGATCTTATGTATGTTTTAAACCGTGGTCATCCTCTCCTATTTTTTAAAATCAGATAGTTTTTATAAACTATTTGTTTGGAGTGGCTCTCCAACAATTTTTTGAAAAATGGTTCACTCTAGAAGCTATGAGTAGTCTTTGACTTGATTTTTTTTTTAAATTAGATTTTTTTACAAGCCATTTTTAAGTGTTCCTCAACTAGAAATTTCTGAAATTTGGATGCCCCTTGAAGCTATTTAGAGTGATCCTCACCTTAATTTTTTTACGAAAACTGGATACCTCTAGAAAATAATCTTTTAAGTGGTTTTCCAACAAGCAAATTTTGAAAATTGAATTCTTTCATAAATTTCGGAAAATTCAGAATTTGTAATTTTCCTCCCCAAGACATTTTTGAAATTTTGATGACCTTGGAAGCTATTAAGAGCTTTCCTCTCTTGACTTTTTTTGCTAGTTAGATAACTCTAGTCTAGAAGTTAGGCCTATTTTAAGCAGTCTTATCCGGCAAATTTTTAACACGAGAGTGCATCTAGAAGTCATTTGGAGTTTAATTTAAGGCCATGTTTCAGCTTCACATTCGATAATATCAGAAGACTTGAAATATATCTAGGGAGGAATTTATTACAGGGAGGGGCAAATTATTTCCAGGGGGTCAGAGTCCCCAACAATTCCGCCGATTCTGCTGTCCACACATATTCTATATTTGTTATTCGTGGATGAACTTCTCTTAGGCGATTATTAGTCTTCTTTGATGTGTGCTGGGCTACAGTCTCTATGCGGAACAATGTTCGTTACTCGCTATGCACGGCAAATATTCTTACATGAAAACGAATATTTTTTTCACACTTGCGTAAGTCCTGTCAAACAATGAATAAACGTGGACGAATAGCGCACGTGTGAGCCCGGCTTAAGAAGTGTTTGCACGTAAAAAGATTAAAAATTGTATAACATTTATCTGTGTTGTAATTTATTTCTAAAATTTGAATTTGAATTTAATTTTTGGTATTAATTTTCTAACTTTCACAGGGGGGTCAACTGACCCTTTGACCCCCCCCCCCCCCTGAATCCGCGCCTGTCTGGACATATAGCTATTTATATATAAATATATATAAAAAATATATATCTCATTGTGTATAAAACAAGCACCTTATACACAGGTATATTATTTAATGTTTATAAAAATAAATCTAATAATTTAAAATCCATGTTTAGATTTTAAAGTAATAAAATATATTAAAATAGGGATAGTGCTGCTCTCTAGTAAGCACGGAATGAGTTAAGGAAAGTCTCTGCGGCTGCCATCTCTCAGACAAGTGGCACCGCAATTAAATGGATGCAAATCAGAATGGATACAATTCAGGATTTTGTGGATATTATGAGAATGGATAAAAATCGACATTTTACTTGTGGTGCTTGTTTAAGAAATGTCTGAATGGATACAATTCAGTCGTCTCATCTTTAGGAGAGAAGAGTTCTTCACTTGCCCCACCCCCTCCCCTACACACCTTGGGTGCACCAATGAAGTAAACATGTATGTAAGTCTAACAAACAAGTTATTTGGAAAATTGTTTGAAAACAGTGTTTGTAAACTTAGTTCTGAAACATTTTCTAGATGTTTCCAAAATGTTTCCTGTTAGGCTGGGCGCACACCAAAAAAGCACAGCAAAACAAAGGAAAATATTTTTGTTTCTGAGCAAAACTTTTTACTCTAAACCGCTTTGAATTGGCTAAAAACCTGTTTTTTTTACAGAAACAAAAATAAAAAATGCACAGCAAAACAAAGCATTGGAGGGTAGGGATCCTGCAGTCTTTTCCAACACTCCGTAGCGGTACAATGTCTGACGAGGACGTCGCTGTGGTTATGTGGCAGGGGATGTCGGATTCTGAACAACATCCTAAGAGAAGTTGTTGGGTGCACCTGATAAATATGAAGAGGATGGAAGAGAACACTATAAAGTTGTTTGTGAATAAACTGCCACGTGTTGAATTTTTTTTTTTTTTTTGCTTTGCCTGTCCTTGTCAATCAACAATACTGTCCGTGCACGTACTGCGGCCAAGATTGTACATTGTTGAGAGGGCTGACGTATGCGCAGACAGAAATGTTTTCCCTCGAAACACCGCCCCGTGTTTAGGTCCGAAGCAGGATTATGTTAGCTTTGTTATACTTTGTTTTTCTTTATGTTGATTTTGCTTTTTGAATGATGCAGAAACAATTTGCTTTGAACCGCTTTTGATTTTTGACTAACTGGTGTGCAGCAGTTCCATTTCAATACATTGAAATAATGGTTTCGAGGTAAAATAAAGTTGTTGCTTTGTTTTGCTGTGCTTTTTTGGTGTGTGCCCAGCCTAACAAACATAGGCAAACAGTTTGCAGCTATGGGCAACAGAGCTACTCACATTGTTTGCAAACAGTTAATACAATGTTTCTCGTCCAGACTTCAATACTAAAAAAAAAAAAATCCCATCAATTTTTTCCCCCTCCGATTTCAATTAATTCCTATTCTCTTTACAAAATTGTACACGAAGTGCCTATAACTCTTTTTTCAACTTATTTATCACTGAGAACTTTTCACCGATTATTTTTAAAATCCCAATTTTTGTCTTCATATGTCACATTCCACAATAGTGTTTTGGCATAAAATGCTTCTAACAGTTGAAGAGTTTTTGTTTCAGTTACCCAAAACAAGACGCACTGGAATGAAACGGAAAAATAATCTACTGAAATGCTTTGTGTGAACATCAGAATACTAAAGAACTTCACAGCTCGTTGTCGACAATGTTTGTAAACACGCTCAGACACGCCAAGAAATGGAGGATGAGAAACATTGTTTCTCTTTGGGAAACGCAAAAAAAACACGGAAACTTGTTTGCAAACAGTTTTTCCAACATATCACAAACTATTTCCGAAAGAAACTATAAAACATTTCAGAAACAGAAAAATGTTTCCCAGTGCGTACACTAAACTATACTTGAAAGCAAAACTGCGAAGAAGATAAGTTGTCTATCACCTCGTTCTTTAGAAAGGCTTTGGGTAGCTTTGTCCTTACCCGTTTTATACTAAAAACCAACATTTATTTCGATGAATATTCCGAACCCAATGCTTTAGGTAAAAAATAAAATGTTCGCAGGCTTGCTTTAGTGGGTTGCGTCACTATCCGGTCACCTTGTCTTCTTGGCGTATAATAGAGACCTTGAGAATGCAGCCAGCACAGCTTTATTTTACATTTTTGTATGCAACGTGCTGTCGTCATAACTATAGGTAGACGATATTTTGTTTCTAAGTTGCGCACGCTATCATCTTATTCATGCAAACACACACGCTCTCCAATTAACATGTCTGACGTGTATTAATCACGTTGACTTGTTTTCATTTTTTAAACAAGTTGTTTGAAATAATTACTCGGATAGCACGGCAGAAAATGTACCTCACACTGTCAAACAAACATATTAAAAATAAGCAGGGGTCAGGGGCTACGGGCAAGGGGGAGGAAGGTTAGGGCCGGGCCTCAATTAAGAGAGCTTCCCTTCCTTGGAAATTTTTTAAACTCTCTATGACTTTAAAAGCTAGAAGCTTTAGAAGTAGAGATATATTTTGTATGTGTAGTACTGTACTTATTTAGATTTCTTTCTTTGCCATACTGAATAGCAGACATAATAAACTCACGACCTACGGGCCACATTTTAAGATTGTTTGCTACCCGTGGAACTTATTATGAACCATCAAGTAATTTGACAAAATTTGAAGGATTAGGACTTGTGAGGTTGGTGTACCAAATTTGTACTCATTTTTAAACATTGATCAATTTCCAAAAATTGTTGAATTTGTGAAGCAAATATATGCATTGTTTGACAGCGCATACGTGTCTTGTTTCCTCACATGAAAATAAACAAACACCCGAAAGAACTTGACTTATCTACATATATTTTGTAAACAATTATAAAAATGACTTCAGCATAGGATTTAAATCCTGACATTAATATCATTGCTGCAAATAAAATGTTTCAAATTTTTACAAAAAAAATAAAGAGTTAGTCTCATTGATATATAGAGGGGGCGCTTCTCTCTCTTTTTTTAGTAATAAAATATTAAGTTGAAATTCTTTTTACTTAAGAAAATGACCACTACAGTTTTGTTTAAATGTGGCCCTCTCATTAATATCTAATGTGGCCCTTATGATCAAACGTGTTTAACACGCCTTCGAAGCGTAGTTTAGAAAATACAAATACATTTTTCTGCCCGTATTTGTATCTCGGCCTAGAGCCGAAACAATTTTACCGATCGTTCTGAAACTTGGCATCTGGGGTTTTAATAAGGTTACCCCAGAGGGTATTTTGGAATTAGATATCCAAACTTAAACTTAAGGGTAGCTTACTTATGGGAGAAAAGAGAAAACATAATTTGATAAAAATTGTCTGTAACGATTTTTATTAAAATTCGTATCAGGGCACTGTAAAACATTACAAACAAAATGGCGCATATAAGTTTTCCTGGAAAATGACCTCGAGGGTACTTTATATAGGTTAATATCTTCAATTATGATAATATCTTCGGAACTCTTAGATATAACAAATAACTTACCATTGGAAAGTTGTAGTACTAATAAAAATAAGAAACCTTTATTTTAAATATTATTTTATAAAACTAATAGTTTCCGGGTGATTGGCAAATGAGGTCTGGGAAATGAGAGGTGATTGCTATGTATTTCCCCTTCAAAATTTTTCTGTTACAGTGTGTATTATTTCATTTAGGCTTTTTGGTGTAAAGTGATGGTCTTTTTTTCCCATTATATTTCTGAATGAATGTAATTTACCTGTGACACAAATGACAATAATTATTACCCTTATGACTTCAATATTTTATCCCTCTTACCCCCAAAATTTTAGTATTTTTTTATCCAGGCAATCTACAAACAATGTTTTCCTATAATATGGTGAAATATCAATGTTATTATTTAATTAAGAAAAATATAAACTGTATAATTAGGATATTTTTATGTCCTTCTAAGACGCAGGGGTTTATTTTTAAAGAAGCAATTTGTTTCAAGGAAATTAAGACGGTTGATAATCCTAAATTACCGCAGTCTTGTTATAATATTTTTATTTCATTATATGTATATATGTATGTAGCACTGTATTAAATATACAAGAGTATCAATTAATTATTAGTATTCAATATTTTTAATAGCTCGCCTTATTCCGATAACAATGTTATCTAGCCAGGTATCACTTTTTAAATAATTCTATATATTTAGGGGGAAACAATTCTATTAACTCTCTTTAATTCGTCTATTTAAAGGAAATAAATGACATATTATTCCCCCTTTCATCCTTTCTTCATAAAATAAAATATAAATTCTGACAAAGCCAACCATTCGGCGTTGCCAAATTTTGCCATATTTTATTGAAGTCACTCAAATCATAACACTTTTGCATAAAAGAAAGAAAAGGTTTCTGCCATTATAATAAGCCTGCATACCCTTAGCATGTAATTTACTTAATTTTTAAAAATTAAAGAAAAGTTAGCCTACAGTCCAATTTCAATAGGAACGGCTATTAAAGTTACTTTTATTTTTGCTGTCGTATGATAGTACTTGTCCGATTTAAATTTACCACTATGGGCGTCAAATAAGTGTGTTAGTTAAACAACAATTTAGAAAATTTATACTCGTGTATTTTGAATATACATGGGAAATATTGGAGGTTGGGGCCTTAAGATATTCCCAGACATCTCACTCCTTCCCAAATAGGAATTGGGGGCTTAAGCCCTCAGTTTCAAAGCCGATGACAGTGTTTATTATTGATTGATGATTCTCACCAAATAAAAAAATATTAAGTTTTCCATTTCTCTCTCACATGCCCGTTTATTCTCACTCTTTATTTAACTACGTGCCAACCACAGCGGTGGACACGTGAACTAGACGACAGGCTCATCCAGTATGATTTGCTAGTGTCAGGGAGGTCAGGGTTTGAATCCCAACAGGATGTACTACGTGTGTTTTTCCTAAATGGCTCCCATTCTCCTTTAAAACAATGGCGGGTACATTTACACCAAGTTTTTTTTTACTAAATCGTTATTTCCCATCTTTTATTCACGTGGATGTTAGGACAGTTATTTAAAAGTGTTACTTTAATGATCCTTTATCGGTGGCACAAATGGTTAAAGTAGCTGATTTTCAGCAATGACAACCTACGAATATAAACATGACATATTCCTAATTGTACCAAAACACGTTACTAAAAATTTAAAAATAAAATAGTGAAATGGTTACAAAATACGTCGAACTCTTTCAGATGTCACGTTGAAAATCTCATGGACAAAAACTTGCCATTTTAATAAATGCTTTATCAAATACAAACAAAAATCTAAAAATAAATGATAGATTAGCACGTTTAACATGTTATAGACATTTAATAATACATATTAGGTCTAGACCTCATTTAGCATGCAACTTGTTGCAACATTCTAGTTTAATTGCGCGTTATTTCTTTCTTTTTCTTCTTATTTTAAAAAAAAATTAAAATTATAGCCTTTTCCTCTTCCGTCTCAGAAACACGACCAATTATTGTCCCAGCCCTAACTACTTATATACCCACGTATGCAGTTATGCCTAAGGATAGGAACGGTAAAAACTCTTGCAAGGTGGTCATGCAGTTTCTTTCTCGCCAGACACAAAACAACAAGAAAAACAATCATCGATAATGAGATTTTGAAAAAAAAAGTAGATGCTGCTACATCGATGTGTTATTGTTCTTATTAGAAACTACACTGCCTTTACTGCCCGACCCCCTCCCCTTTATCACGCCCTCACCCATACACACACCTTAATCCAGTCTGACCCGA
Organism: Timema bartmani; assembly: GCA_902151455.1. NCBI lineage: Eukaryota > Metazoa > Arthropoda > Insecta > Phasmatodea > Timematidae > Timema > Timema bartmani. Next base: position 64,943 of record CABFWB010004115.1, read on the forward strand.
CAAACCTATCCATAATGCAAATGGAACATGTTTATGCATTCAAACTTTTAGATTTTATTTTGAAAAAGTAATTTTATTTAATAACCCCCGTACCCCTAACTGCATATAACTTAAAATAAATATTGTACATAATTGTTAAAATGTTACTAATTTTATTATTTTATTGTGTTTGCTTATAGTAACAAACGTGCACTTTTTGAACCGACTCAATATATCAACACACGACAAATACACTAACTTCATTCTAGAGCAGACACACCACCCAAGCCCCCCGGTCGTTTATTTAGCCGATGTGAAACAGAAAACCCAAATTTTACCCATGATGAATCTAGCTCGAGACCCTTAGCTCAATATTAAGGTGATTTGTCCAGCAAGCTTCTCCTAGAATGAATAGGCTATAACATTTTGACAGGGAATTTTTAACATGGTTGAA